>JAODAL010046607.1:0-30746 GCA_025379985.1 Phyllomedusa bahiana | reverse complement strand
CCTCCGCCCCACCAAGCGTTCCTCACCCCCCATGTCTCCAAGTATGATCGGGGATCACCCTCGTTCAGCCTCCACCGTCGCCCGAGTACCACCAGCACCACCAAGACCCATCCTACCCCCTTCTCCTTCCGCCAGTTTGACGACCTGCACGCCTACAGCGGCCAGTCTAGCAGCCAGCCTTCTGTCTTCCAGGTTTGAGGAGCAGAAGAAACACTTTAACCCCCAAACCATCCCAAAGCCAAAAGCCTGAATGTCGGCATTGCCAGGTTTTTGGGCCCTTTGGAAATGTTGCCTTTCCGTCTGGTGGACACAGATGGGTTCCGCCACTCAGGGCCCCATTGCCTGCCCCCAATACCAGATGCCGAGCAGGCATTCCTTTTGCCAAAAAGCCGTCCCTGCCCGGGCCCAGCCACGTGTCATCAAAAAATTTCAAGCGCGTTGTCTGCATCTGGGGCCGAAAAGTCCATTTTGACCACCACACATGGAATTAGTAAGCAGGGCCCCAAGGCCGCTAAAATCTCTGTGACACCCTCACGGGGTTGAGCTGGGTGGGATGCCCCCCTCTGGGGGTGACGGTGGCTCTCAGGCTCGGCCACCGCTTTTTCAAAAACCGCAGGGATGGTCAGGGTTCTTTCCCCCAAGGTCCTCTGGGGGCACAACGTGCCCAGAAAAACCAGGCCGTGTTGAAATTAACCCTGTCTTGGGACCGTCCACACCACAGGTCAGAGCTGTGGACGGCTCTCCGCAACAAGACCGACGCTGGCTGGGTGCAAAACCTTGTGCCAGGCAAGGTGGTTTTGGATAACGGGCGAAATCTGCTGGCCGCCCCTTAAAAATCGGTTTGGCTGGAGCACATCCCTTGCCTGGCACATGTCATGAACCTTGTCCCAGAAATTCTAAGAGCTACCCGGTCTGGATGCCTGCTGAGGAAGGCTCGAAGTCTAAGTTCCACTTCCGCCGTTCGCACCCCTTTCTCCGCTGGCTGCTTGCAGCGTCCAGCCCCGGCCTCCCGTCAACCGTCCCCAATTTTTGACTGGCAACACGCTGGAATTCCACCCTCCACATGCTCCACGATTGTGGCAGCAGCGCAATGCCATTACGCAGTACGAAGTGACCCCATGGCCTGACAAGCAGCGGTGCGGACCTCGGGGTGTTGAGCCACGAGAGTGGAGGCAGGTGAAAAAGAGCTCTGCACCATCCTTCCAGTTTTAAGAAAACCACCAAAATGGTCAGTGCGGGCAATGCCCTTGTCAGCATGACATTGGTGGTGATCTTAGTTCTGGAATGATCGTTGGACACTCTGAAACAACAGGTCCCCGCCAGCGACGGAGGAGGAGACGGACACAGATGCGGACACACGAGCCTTTCTCTCCGTCAAATCCACAAGGCCCGACAGTTTTCACAATTTCATCGGTCTTCATTAGCAGTGGTTCGGGGTCCAAGCTAGTGCAAAGGTGGCGCATCAGCTCTCAGGGTGCATCATCTCAGGCAAGTCAGGGCTGTGTTGAAGCTGTGCCGGAGGCAGCGGAGGAGAGGAGGAGGAGGAGAGAGGAAGAGATATTCCTAGACACACGATGTTACCGACGTCCCTGCCTTGGAAAGAGGTTGGCGCAATTTGAGGCGGAGGAGTGAAGATGAGGAAGATCAGTTTGCTAGTGCCCCTCGACCCAGAGGCTTGGGAAATCAAGGGCTCCATCTCTCACATGAGTGCTTGGATGCTCCATTTCCTCCAACATGACCTCGCATTAAGGCCATCAAAATGAACAACAGTTACTGGGTGGCCACCCTCCTGGATCCCCGGTACAAAACAAAACTCAGCACTTTCCTTCCACCCACCCAAATAGAGAGTAAAATGCAGGAAATGGAGACCTTGCTGATTGATCAACTGGAGACATCTGTTGCGTCTGCTTCACGTTCCCCAAATGTCACGGTGGAACAACATCAGCGACGTGACAGCAGTAGAGTGCCAAGTAGGCGTAGCGACAGCAGCAGGCAAGGTGGCAGAAGCCTAATGGGTGACCTTTGGCAATCTTTGTTAACCACCTCCCCAACGCATGCAATGCAGGCACACACATCCAACACACAGAGAACCACTTAAGATCATGGTGCACGACTATCTGCGTCTCAACACCGATGTTTTTGTATGTGTTCCAGACCCAATAGACTTCTGGGTATCCAAAATGGACGAATGGCTGGCTCGTCACGCCATAGAGGTGTTGTCCTGCCCAGCAGCCAGCGTCATATCTGAGCGGACCGTCAGCACAGCGGAGGAGTCATTACAGTCAAACGCATCCGTCTTTCCACAGATAATGTGGATCGTTTAACTTCAACAAGATGAATCAGGCATGGATCTCTGATGATGTTGTGCCCCAATTGCCGAGGTCACCGATTAGTTGCCGGTCTACTTCACATTCCTCTTCAAACAGAAATGGTCCTCTTGAAAAATGTTTTTTAAAATGATCAGTTCTTACTGCAAATTTTATTCTCTTTGCCCAACAGTACATTTTGCTGATTTTACTGTGAGGAGACTGTAAAAGACAGCAAGGTTTCATGACAACACCGTATTCCATTTACTCACTTTATCTTAGAATTTTTCGCATGTCAATGGTTTTGAGGTCATGTTTTTGCTGTGAGAACAGCTATAATTATGGTCCTTTGGAACAGAAATTGGCTTTTAAAGTGGCATTTCTCCCTCACAATTTTTAATAGTGGCTGAGAAGTCATATTTATAAATTTTTTGGGGTCATGTAGCTGTGAGATACAGCAATAATCATGGTCCTTTGTAACAGAAATGTTGCTTCTAAGTGGCATTTCTCCCTCACAATTTTTAACAGTGGCTGAGAAGTCAATTTTATAATTTTTTTGGGTCATGCTGCTTTGAAAAGCAGCAAAACTACAGGTCCTAATAAAAAATTTTTGTTTCAAAGACATTTGTTCTTTCCCCAATTGTCCCAAAATGGGGCCCGGGTTGTTTTTTTTTGGGGCATTTTGCTTGAATCAGCATATACAGGTCCATTAAAAAAAAGGTTGTTCTAACAACATTTTTTCTTCCCCAAAAAGTCAAAGTGGCTCAAGGGTGAGGGCTGTCAGAAACAGGAATGGTAGGGGCACTGTTTTTGGACACAAAATTGCAAAAGACTTGTTTTTGCAAGATCTTTAACAAGCTATCAATCCCCTTTTTGAACAACCCCTTTAATAAATTAAAAAAAAGAAAACAAAACTGGGGATTCCATCCTATTTTAAAAAATGTGTTTTTTTAAATTTAAAATATAAAAAAAAATTTTATGTACAAAATAGCTGGAAAAAAAATTCTCTGAATTGTACAAGGGAGGTACTGGAAAAAATAAACCAGATGTAGATATGTGCAGAAGACATGGTAGAATGGAGCACGGACCGAGAACAAAGAACAGAGACAATTTCCCCAGCACGTTGATAAAATGAAAAAAGAATGCCCAGGAAAAGAGGGCACCTGGTGGACAGGGAGCGTTAACCACAGGATTCCATTGAAGTCTCAATTGGTCCGCACTCATACGGAGTGGCAAGCTCTACACAGGTCTTTACTGTGTACTGAGGCAAGGCTGGAGTTCTCCACTTCCGCATCCGCCCTCTGCTTCACACGACATTTTCGTGCTGCGTCATCAGGCAATTTTAACCGGCGTGATAATAGATGACATGTACGCCAGCCTGGGCTCTCACCTCACCCACTGTAACTCCCGGCACTGGGTCATGCTGTGGCACAGGAACAGTATAGTCCAATGTCCAGTTCAACTAAAATGGTGTTGAAAGACTCCCATTTCTGTGGCACTTTTAATCTGGTGGGTCCAGACAGGTTTAATGTCATACTGTGGCCCAGCAGGGACTGTAGTATGTCCATTCAACTAAAATGTTGGTATGAAAGACACCTTTTTTTCCGGCACTTTTTAATCTGGGGGTCATACAGGTTTAGATGGACATCACGCGTGTCCAGGCCAGTAATCTAGTGTCAATGTCCATTGCAACTAAATTGGTGGTTTGAAAGACTCCATTTTGCCGGCACTATATTTTAACTGTGGGTCAGACAGGATTAAGGGTCAAGCTGCTGGACCAGGACAGTGTTTGTCGAATGTCCAGTTCCATGACAAAAATGGTTGGTTGAAAGACTCCCTTTTTCCGGCACTTTTTATCTGGGGGTCAGACAGTTAAATGGTCATACTGCGGTCCAGGACAAGGTATAGTCAATTGTCCAGTTCAACTAAAATGGTGGTTTGAAAGACTCCTTTTTTCCCGGCACTGTTTTAATCTGGTGTCATGCGTTTTGGGGTTCAATGCTGCGATCCAGGACAGGGATATTCCAATGTTCCATTCAACTAAAATGGTGGTTGAAAGACTCCCTTTTTCCGGCACATATTAATCGTGGGTCAGACAGGTTTAAGGGTCATGCTGCGGTCCAGGACAGGGTTAGTCATTGTCCAGTTCAACTAAAATGTGGTTCAAAGACTACTTTCTTCCGCACTTTTTAATCTATGGGGTGATGCAGGTTTAAGTGGTCATCTGTGTACAAGACAGGGATAGTGAATGGTGTGTGACTTTTTTCTGTGGCTTTTTATACCTAATGTTGTGCCTAAGATGTAGTCATGTAATCCATTGACAGTTGAGGCTGTTAATTCCAGCTTCTCCATCCCTGTTTGGTGTAAGAAAGAAGGTGTTGTGCTCTCCCAGAGACTTTCATGTCAGCGCTCATAATCGACTGCTCACTATCGAAAAACCTTATCGATGGTGGCCGACTATCGCCCGATGTCGATAACCAACGTAATCGCTCAACACTACTCTTTGGCATTAACTCAACTCGCTGAGTTTAGAGGAAGAGAAATGCTGTCTATGACCCAAAAAACACCGTCCCCACTGTCAAGCATGGAGGTTGGAAAATTATGTTTTGAGGTGTTATACTCTGCTAAGGTCACATGACTACCCTCACCACATCAATGGATAATGGCTGCAGGCCAAGTACCGTAAAAACCAAATTGAAACCTCCTTCCCTCCCGCCAGGACATTAAAAAGTGGGTCGTTGCAGGTCTTCCAGCAGGAGACAATGACCCCAAACATACACCAAGGATCAAAGGAGTGGCACAAACTTATGTAGGAAGTCAAAGCTCTGAGTTGGGCCAAGTGACAGCCTCAAAATCTTAATGATTAAGAGTATATCTGTCAAAGATGATTGGACCAAAATTCCTCTTGACATGTCGCAAACCTCATCACACTAAAAAAGCGTCTGCTACTATTCCAACAAGGGTTGTTTGCCACCAAGTATTAAGTCCTTGTTTGCAGAAGGGATCATATAACTTATTTCTCATGCAAAATGCAAATAAATTTATATATTTTTAGTAATGAGATTTTTTTTATTTTATTTTGATATTCTGTCTCTCAATAGTTAAAATATAACCTACCCTAAAATTATGGACTGTTTCATGTCTTACATGAGCAAACTACAACAATCAGCAAAGGGAATTTCAATAAAAATTATTTCCTTCACTTTTTTGTCTAAATTGCTTCTAGTTTGACTGAAAGTTTCACTGCCTAAGGTGATTCTTTTGTACAGATGATAAGGCATTTTAGATGAGACTGTATGTGATACATAGTTTTGCTATCTTAACATTTCTGTTATCTTTTATCTTATCTAGATTTAAATAAAGTTTCCACCTTAAACACTTACGGGTTATTCCCAACACAGATCTTTATAGCATATCCACACGATCCCTGAACCCTGTCCTGATCGGCTGTTTCAAACACATTAAAAAGTGGGTTTTTATGCATTTTAAAATGGCCATAAAAGAACACTTTATGAAGGAGACCTTATGGGAATAACTGTTTACAATGGACATGCACATTAGATGAATGACTGATCAACAGCTTTGAACAATCCCTATTTTAAAATGTTGGTACCCCCAAAAGAGCCCACATGATGAAATTTACACCAGGGTCTGTGGTTGAGGCCTTTGTCTTCACTGTATTATGTCATACCTGGGTTAGCAATAGCATTTCTGCCCATATGAGTGATTGCTTAGCATCTACGCTACCTAATGGGGAATATGTATTATTGTTTACTAGTGTAAATGATTATACTTTATGTGGATTTTCTTGTGACCTTACAAAAGGCTTTTCACCAGATGTTGTACATTGTGTGGTTTATTATTTGGCTGGGTATAGTTTTTGTGTGACAGGCTTCTCTTATTTGTTTAGCTATGTTTAAAAACTGTTAGGGCTCGTTCCCACAACAGAGAGCAAATACTGGTCGGATTATTTGCTCAGTTTTGGGGCCGTGCACACAGCTGCAGGGGGGATCACTTTTTTCCGCTGTTTGCGGAGAAAAGCCCTCCCCCTTCTCATGGACTTGTTCATATTCTGCTCGAAAACCGGGTGGAAGAATGAACATGTTCTATGTTTTTCAGACTGCCGGCGGTCTAAAAAACTGCCCGGCGGAAAATCTGTGCAGTGGGGACTACTGCACAGATTTTCCTTAGAGGTCAATGTAAAAGTTTGACAGTTGGTTTACAGACGTTTCCAAAACGAAAACCGTCTGTAAAAACCCTTGCCGTGGGGACAAGCCCTTATGGTCTTATGTGCTGATTTGTATTGCATTGTATTGAATTGTGTTTTTAAATATCTGCTGACATATTATTATTATTGTTATTATTTTTATCATATAAGGCTGTAGGTTTAGATAACATTTTATTTTTTGCTCATAGCGGTTGAGAGGCAAATCATGTCTGCTGAAAAATAGATAGTTGGAATTTTTTCAAGGTGTAAATGAAAATATGCATCTTTAAAAACTGATATGCAGGTTGGCCACAGAATTATGATGCATTATATTTTATTACTGTGTAGTGAACTGAATGTACCTAAATTTTTACCATCCATTAAACTTAAATGTCTAGTAAACAGTTACTGACATTGGACACAAAAATGTATTTAATATAGAATTACTGGAGGCTAGAGTGTAGCCAAGAATAATGTTTTTATGATGGTGGCGTGTCAGAATTTTCAGCTTAAAGGAGCACTCCAGTTTTTTCCTTCCATTAGTTTGTTAGAAATTGCTTTTAGGTACACTGTAGTGCCACTACTTTTGTTTACCTGCAGTTACATACACGATTTCTGGCTGGTGCAACTTGATCTGCTAGGTCACATGACCTGCTCTCTGATTAGCTGAAAAACACTGTGCTTTTGATACTGACTGTAAGTCTGTCTCTCTATCTATTCATGTGAGACTGACTTTGAACCTCCCACAGGAAAACATAGAGAGATACACTTCTGGGTCACACAAACATGCTGTGTGTTTCAGCAACTCAGAGTGCAGGTCACATGACCCAGTGATAGCAGTGAGAAATCTTGTATTCAACTGCAAGTAAGCAGAACCTACTTGTTGGAAAATACCCTTGACAATAACGTGGGATCATAATATAGTACTGCTGCTGGAACTCCCAGCGATCAGCTGTTACCTGTGCAAAAACCTGACAAGTGTTAGGGTATGTTCACATGCCATATTTTGGCACGTATTTCAGTGTACATTTTGCGCCGAAATATGTGCCAAAAGACGCTGAAAAAAATCATTGTCAACATTCAGATGACAATGATTTTACTCCCGTATTTGTTGACGTGAACTGTACGCCTGTGAAAAGGCGTGACCTGTCACTTCTTTAAGGCACTTACATGCCATGAAATACAAATGTTTACGAGGCAGAAATCTGCCTTGGTACAATGCGCGGCATTGGCGCTTTTTAATGACGCCTTGCAAGCCCGTAATTTCAAAGCTCGAACAACGGCATTTACAGCGCGCAAAAGTGCACACCGTAATTACGCCTTCTGACCGTACTCTACATTTCTCTGCAGAGCCATCACAGGTGAGCTTAAACATTACATCGTATTCATGGGTGGGCTGTGTATGGCAGAACAGGACAGGTCCTCTATAGTAAGAAAAGCTTTTTTTAACCATTTTCTACTGTGAGCAAGACATGAGGATCCTGAACAAGGGGTCTCTTAACAATTCCCTAATATGGTATGTTAGAATGGGTTCCTTAAGGTATCTATTTTGAAGAGAAGGGTTCAAAAATTCTAGAGAGGACTTAGGCCTGTTCTGTGTAGAGCAAAAGCAAGGGCTCTGAAAAGGGGCACCATTGAGCATCTCTAATATTCAATTACCCAACACATGCATGTTTTTAATGGAAATATGGGTTAGTGCAATTTAACATATACAAGTTTCTTAAGCTTATATTGACACAATAAGGAGTGAGACAGTTATGTGACCCAATTGACCTTCTTCTTAGTGTCAAGAGCTTTAATAAGAAATAAATCCTCTTTTTTTTTTTGCTGAGTTCCAGTATTTTCCCTTCCAATTTTTATCCATTTATCCAACTTCCAAACATATTTCCATTGTGAAATCATCTAATTTCCATATCCTCTTCCAGTTTTAAGTTCACATAAAACTCATAATGTAAACAGCGTGGCAGTATTTCATTTTAACTTGGATGGATGTGAGTTCTGGCTATTAATGCTTAAATAATTGTTTTCTGTTAATTTGATCATTCTTACATTTTTAAACAGATGATCACTTCCAATAATTTTACAAAGTAAAATGAGAAAAATGCTTTAGGTATGAAATTAAATAGTTTTTATTGGATATTAAAAGTCGAGCAAGAACTCAACCTCATAACATTTTTAATAACAATTAATCTAAGCCGTATAAATATTAATTTCAAATTAAACATCATATGCAAATACCGTCCATGTGAGGAAATAACCCGCTCTTTTGACATTCTAAATTGTCAACAATATGCAATAGATTTGTCACATGTTTAAGATTACTGCTCATGGTGGTTTATAGATAGTTATAGTATTAGGTAATAAGGATAAGCCATAGTTACAGTAAATCAGAGTAAGATATTTCACCCCAATTGGTGAATGTATGACCTGGTAATACAAGGCATGTGCTCTCGATCCCTGAGTCTGCACTGCTTATTTAATCGTTTTTGTGTTCTTAGGATGTGCAAACAGTTACAAACCATGGTGGAGCAAGCAGTCATTGACTTCGTGCCCTGTTAATTAGTTTGGTAGGCTGCAGGCTGCCGACAAAATGTCAGCAGGATGTCACAACATAGATGGTGTGGTAATACCGGTGTTTTTGGTGGTGGTTAAAGGCATGGTCTCATATGGAGTCATTGTTTGGGCATGGCTAGAAGCATGGCCTGGTGTAATGTTATCTATTTGGGCAGGGCCCATGGCACTAATATGCCCGGAGGCCCATAATCTTGTTACAACAGCCCTAAATATTACTGGTGTTTTATTAATGGTTACAGCAGTGTAACTAGGGTCCCTTAGTAAAATAAGATGGGCCCCAACCACCTAATAACAGGATACTAAAAAAGCAACGTAGTAGCAACAATTAAAAGTATAGGTGATAGTGTCATATATAAGATAACCCACATGGTAGAACTAGATTGCAGAAAGCCACCAATTTATTATTTTTTATGAAAAGAGTGCAATTTTCTTGCACCTGAATGAGCCCCTCAAACTCTATCCCATAGCAGATGCTTTTGCTATCGTGAACTGTAGATAGGTCAATATTTTACTGGTGGTCTATGTATATGGTAATAACATGAAACCCTAAAAAATAAATATATGAACACAAAAAAACCCCCTTTAAAAATTAAAAGGAGGGCCCGAAAGATTAAGGTTGCTGGCAACACACAAATCAACAATACCTACATAAAATATAATTCAGCACTAGACCACAAAATAAGAATTAAAACCTTTTTAAAAAAAATTTAATGAAAATATTCTTTATATTGACCCTATCTTGAAACTCATCCAAAAACCCTTTGCCGGGGAACATACCCAAACCGAAAGGGGAGAAAATGTCCTGAAAAGGGGGAACCCACCCCCAGGAACCTTTTTGAAACAACTATTTCCAGCTCACCGGCATATAAGATGCACGGATCCACAAAAACAGGGATACCCAAAAAAGCAAAAAAAGGGGATGATCCAGCTTTCCCCAAAAAAAATATTGCTTTTTTGGGGTTTACATGTAAGAAAAAA
The DNA here is from genome assembly GCA_025379985.1 of Phyllomedusa bahiana. NCBI lineage: Eukaryota > Metazoa > Chordata > Amphibia > Anura > Hylidae > Phyllomedusa > Phyllomedusa bahiana. Next base: position 20,681 of record JAODAL010046607.1, on the reverse strand, counting down.
ATTTAAACAGAAAGAAAAATTAGTTGCTTTCAAGTTTAAAACCTCAGGGGGCCCTTAGTCATAGCACATCTTTTCCCACTTCGTGAACAATTTAAAAAAACTTTTCAAAAACCCAAAATCGTGGAAACTTAAAAAAAAAATAAAAGGGACACACATTTAAGAAATCCTTTAATTATTTAAAAATGGGAAGCTAACCCCAAATTAACAAAAAATTTAAAAACAAAAAACATTATATTTTAAATTTAATTTTAACTAGATCGTATGTTTATTTGGGGCCAAAGGAAAATTATGTTTTTTAAATAAAAATACCCAAAAACGTTCCCCATGGTGACGTTTACGGACATAGGGGACATTTTTTGAACGGGCTTTTAAATTTTTTTTGGAGTAAGCTGGGGCCCCCCGGGCCCCAAAACCCCCTTTGTGGGGACGCAGGGATGCAGTGTTGGGGGGGCCCCTTGGGCCATTTTCAGCTGGCCCCGCATAAAAGGGGGGGAAAGGGGGCGCGGTGTAGGCGCCCAGGGGGGCCCGCTGCGCGTTGAAAACTTCGGGGGAATTTTTTCCTTTTTGCGGCTCGCCAAAGGAGCGGCGAAATGCAGGTTGCAGCTCTGACGGGGCAGAACCTGGTTTTTTTTGGTCTAAATGTCCGGCGGAGGGGGAAAATGAGCAAAAAACGGAACGTAAAGAGGAGCTTTAACAGAAGTTTCCAAAAGAAATCTCAGGCTTCGTCCGTGCGGGCATGGGTTGTTTCCCAAAAAAAAAATCGCCTTTATAAAGGCCCGGGAAACATTATCAAAAAAGGAGCTAAAACCTCAAAAAAAAAAAATTATTTAAAAAAAAATTTTCACTTTCCAAAAATCTAAAAACCGGTGGAAATATCAAGAATTAGGTTAGGGAAAAATTGCCGGGGGAAATTACAGTAATTCAAATTTGAAAGTTATTCTCTTTGGTCGGCAAAAAAACCGGCCAATCGGGAATAGGAGGGGATAAAAAAACCTTTAAAAACCTATGGGAGCTTTTGGGAAAATCAGAATCAAAGAGGGGGAACATTTTCAAAATACGTAAAAATGCGAAAGAGTGTTTGGTTGAGCAGCGGGGGTTTGGGGTATCTGGGCCCAATCGGGAATAGGGCGATAGGGCCCCATTTAGCCTTTGGAGAAGTTTAAACCTTTTCAATTCAAAGGGGGGGACAGTTCAAAATACATTTAAAAATTTGCTTGAAAAGAGCTGTTTGGTTTGAGTTTGCGGGGGCTTGGCTATCCCAGCAATCAGAGCGTGAGCTACTTCTCCCATTGTAGTTTATGGAGAGATCGGGGGGCCAATGCAATCTGGCGTCAGGCCGTGCGGCATGGATTTTTGAATAAAAAAATTTTTTTTTAAGTGAAAATATTATCAGATAAAAGGAGCTAAAAACCTTCTCTAAAAAAAAAAATCGTTAAATCCCGAACAACGCGTTTGTCGCCGAGCCCGGCCCGCTACATAAGGAATTGAAATGATGAAAATTCCCGGGAAATACGAATTCAAATTGTTTAAGCTCTTTGATTGGTCGGAAAAACCCAGACAATCAGAATAGGAGGACAGTCCCCTTTTAAAACCTTGGAGGAAAATTTGGGCCCAATCAGAATAGGGGAAAAGGGGCCCCCATTCAAAACTAGGGGAGAAATATTGCCCCAATCATATTAAAAAAAAAGGGGGACATTTAAAATACATTTAAAAAGGCAGAAAAGAGCTGTTTGGTTGAGCTAGCGGGGGCTGTCCGCTTAACCCAAATCAGAGCGGAGTACTTTCTCATAGAGTTCTATGGGAAAAGAAATTCAGGCGGCTCTGTGATTGGTTTAATTTTAAAAAAAGGGCGGTTTTTTTGGGCCCAAAGGGGAGAGCGAGCGACCCCTTTAGGGGTTTTTTCAAAATGCAAATCTGAATTAAAACTGTACAGGGCCCGAAATCAAATGTTAATACTCCCGAAGTTTTTCCCGATGTGTATAAAAAAATGAAAAATTTAATAGGGGGGTTTTAAAGAAAAAAAAAAATAAAAATCAAATTAAAATCCTGTTTTTTTCTTTATTTTGTTCCCCCAATATTTATTGATCCTTGGCTAACAAAAAATAAAGAAAAAAACCAGGATTTTTTTAAAAATTAATATTTTTTTTTTATTTACCCCATATTTTTATTCTTTTTTTTATACACTGGGGAAAACCCTTCGGCAGTTTTTTCCTTTTGATTTGGGCCTTTGTACAGTTTTATTTCAGTTTTACATTAAAAAACCCCAGGAAAGAAATCGCTCGCTTCCCCATTGGTCCAAAAAACCCGCGCCTCTTTTAAATTACCCAAATTCACAAAACAGAGCTGCTCTGCATTTCTTTTCCCCTAGAACTCTATGAGAAAATAGCTTTTCCCCTCTGTTTGGGTAAACTGGACGAGCCCCCGCCGCTTCAAAACCAAAAAGCTCTTTTCCCGCCTTTTTTAAAGGGATTTTTAACTGTCCCGCTTTGAATATGATTTGGGAATATTTCTCCATAGGTTAGAATTTAAACCCCGTCGCCTTTTTCTGAATTTGGTTTAATTTCCTTTCCTTTGGTTAGAAAAGGGCCACTGTCCCCTCCTTTTTGATTGGGTGGTTTATGCCCGGGCCAATAGAATGCTTAAACCCAAATTTTAATTTTTGTATTTCCCCGCAATTTCCTATTTCAATTCCTTTTTGTAGCGCCGGGGTTTTTGGGGACAAAGCGTTGTTAGGATTTAAACTGTTTATTTTAGAGAAAGGGGGCAGCACTTTATCTTTATAATGATTTACAATTAATAAAAAGATTTTTTTTTTCATACTCCATTTCCCCACGGCGCTGGGGGGTTCCCAAAATTGAAAGCGCCGATTCTTCATAAAAATTTCAAAGGGGGAAGTAGCTGCGCTTTTGATTTGGGTGGGATAGCCAAAGGGCCCCCTAGCTAAACCAATCAGCTCTTTTTTGAATTTTTTTTCTGTTTTTTAAAATGTTTTGCCTTTGATTTTGATTGGTTTAAAACTTCTCCATAGGTTTTAATTTGGGGTTTTTTCGCTCTATTCTGATTGGTGGTTTTTGCCGACCAAATTTAGAATAGCGTACCGGGAAATTTTAAAATTTCTTTGGTTTTTTTTTCCTTCCCGGGCCCCCTTTTTTTTTTCTCCCTTTTTTTTTTTTTTTTTTTTTTTTTTTTTTTTTATTTTTTTTTTTTTTTTTTTTTTTTTTTTTTTTTTTTTTTTTTAATTTTTTTTTTCCCCATTTTTTTTTTTTTTCCCCCTTTTTGTTTTTTTTTTTTTTTTTTTTTTGGTTTCCCCGGCGCAAAGCGTTGTTGGGATGAATTTGGGGGTTTGTTTATAGAAGTTTCGGGTCTTTTTCAGAGAAAATTTTTTTCAAAATAATAAAAATGCTTTTTTTTTTTTTATACTCCCTGCTGCAGCCCCTGAGGGGCCCAAAATTTCATTGCGCCGATCTTCCCTGACTAAATGGGGGAAGTAGGGTTGCGTTTTGATTGGCTGGGATAGCCAACCCCCCCTAGTTCAAAACCCAAACAGCTTTTTCTGGAATTTTTTTCTGTATTTTTAACTGTCCCCCCTTTGCTTTTGTTTTGGGTTTAAACTTCTCCCTAGGCTTTAAAGGGGGCCCTGTCGTCCTATTCTGATTTTGGGCCCGGATTGCCAAAACCCCGCTAGCTCCCGCCAATCAGGGTCTTTTCTGCATTTTTACTGTTTTTGAACCCGTCCCGCCCTTTTATTTTTATTGGTTCAAATTCTCCATAGGGTATAATGGGTCCCTGTCGCTTATTCTGATTGGCCCCGGATTTTTCCAAGCCCCGCTAGCTCAGCCCAAACAGCTCTTTTTGCATTTTTAATGTATTTTGAAAATGTCCCGTCTTTGATTTGATTAAGGTCAAATAGTTCCCTTTGGTTTTAATTTGGGTTTACTGTCGCCCCCTATTCTGATTGGCCGGTTTCTGCCGACCCAAAGAGAATAGCTTTCGGAAAATTTTAATTACTGTATTTCCCGGCAAATTTTTTAAAATCCCAATTTTGAATTTTGGATATTTTAAAAGGTTTTTTTTTTTTTAAATTTTTTTTTATTTATGATGTTTGGCTCTTTTTGAGGGAATTTTTTTTGAGGCGATTTTTTTATTCTTTCTTTCCCACGGGGCATCTTTAATGTTTTTCGCTGTTTTCCAGCCTGTCTCGAATCGGGGAAAACATGTGAGGCGCAGTCCAAACAGCGCCCATGTTTCCCCCCAAAAACGCCCCTGTCCCGGGACTGTTTCCCCAAAACGTGGCGAGCGCAGGGGGAAATTTTCTCCGCTTTTATGAGCCACCTCCTTGGCAGCAATCCTAGGCGCAGCCCCCGCACTGCGCCCAAGTCCCCGCCTGCGCCCTACACCGAGCGAGGCCCCGGCCCGGTTTTTCCCCCCATGTTTGGTGCCTTTCCCCGGGCGGCGAAACTAAGGGCCCGCCTTTGTAGCCCCCCCAAGCCTGCTATTTTTGGGCCCCCTAAAAACCACTTGTATAGCCCCCATAGCCCCCCTAAAGCTTGCCTACCTATATAGCCCCCTGAAACCAGCTGTCTACTTTATGGGGGCCCCTATAGCTACCTAAAACCCTGCCCACCTAAAACCTTTTTGGCCCCCATTTGCCCATCTAAAACCCTGTCTACCCGTGTGGCTCCCTAAGCTACCCAAAAAATGCCTGTTACTATTAAACCCCCTTAGCTAACCCAAAATTTACAGCCCACCCATATTGGGGCCAATATAGCCTACCCCAAAAACTGCCCGCCTATTTGGGCCCCCCCATAGGGTATTTACCCACCCGTCTCCTATGTGGGGGCCCCCCCTATAGCATAGCTACCTGGGCCCCCCTATGCATACCTACCTACTTTTGGGGGCCCATGTACTCCTACCTTTCCTCAAGTCTTTAAAATTCCCCACCCAGGGCCTACCAACCCATCTAATTTAGGGTTACCTGTTATATGTTCAGTGGGGACAGGCCCTTTCTGTAACACAATCTCCAGGGGGTGAATCCTCTATTCCTCCCCTTTAGGAGACTGGGCCTCTAAGCTTTGGCCTGTACCTGCCCTCCCACCCCTGGGTTGTTTGTACAGAGGTGGGGGGGTTGGAGTGAGGTGCGGAAAATTTGGGGTTTTTAAAAAATATTTGTACAAAATCGCAGGGAGAGTGGGGGCCCGGAGAAGTCATCTTGGCGGTGGGGCAGGAAAGCAGAAAAAGGGAAAATCAACAACTCGGTAGCGAAATGACCCGTGAGTCACAAAATGTTCTGCCTGTTAAACACTTTTATGTTTTGGGAGAAATCTGGTACCCACCAATATATGGCAGTAATTTTTGAGCTTTATTCAGTAATAGTATAGGGGGGGATTATTCAGGGGGCTATGTGGTGGTAAAATTTTTGGTTTGTTCTGGCAGTATAATCATGTTTTTTATGTTGTAGCGTTTTTGGAATGTTGGGCTTGGTAGTGGGATTTTATTGGTAGCAGTATGTTTGGGGTTTTATGGTGAGGTTTTTCCACCCTTGTATTATCTAGTAACTGCATCAGTTAAAAAGGTCCCGGTAAATTGGGTTATGGTCGGGGAAGCAGGGGGGGGAGGGCCCTCCCAAAAATTTGCTTTTTGGGGGCCCCGGCTTCCCAATTTTGCCCCTGTTTGGTGTAAGCATTTCTAAAACATCCAAAGGTAATTTTTTAACCCGGGAGGTTTTTTCTTGGTGCAATGAAGGTAAAAAAAGGAAAAGGGGAAAAATATTTTTCCCCAGAGTTTGAGCACATCTGAAAACCCTTTTTGTAAGACTCTGTGTTCCCGAATTTAAAATATAAAATGGCATATTTTTATGGGATAAAATTTTAGTAATAGCTTTTTCATTCCTGGGCCAAAAAAGGCATAAAAAAAATTAAAATGGGGCCCCAAATTTATTTCTGTTATCGTACTATTTTGGAGAGGAAGGGGCTTTTTTCTTTGAGATGGGGGCAAACCCTTTTTTTAAGTGAAAAATTTAAAATTTCCCAAATTTGGATATTGGGCGTTGTTTTAATTTAAAAATGTTTTAAAGCTTTAAAATTGATTTTCATGTGTAGAAATATCAGAATTACATCTTTTCAGTCTAAGGGTGGGTTTTTTTAAAGGAAAAGATTTTTTCAGTGTGTGCAGGTGGCCGGAAAAGGGGAAGGGAAAAAATAGTTTTTGGGATTGCCAAAAGCATAACGAGGGTAACCTTTTTTGGGCTTTCACCCTTATTTAAACCCCCACAGTAAAATGCCATTAAAAAAAAGTCACAGAACTGCGATTTTCGTTCATCCTGCAGCATATAAAATGGAATAAAAAGCATTAAAAATGTCAAATAAATGCCAAAGTGGTACCAAAAAAGTCCGTTCATCTCACAAAAAAAACCAAACCCTTAGACAGCTCTGTATATGGAAAAATAAAAATGTTATGGCTATCAGAAGATAGCGCTGCATAAATATTGTTTTACACAATAAAATTACTTTTTTTAAAGTGCTTCAACATAAAAAAAACTCTTCTTGGATTGCAGTATTTTCTTCAGCCTTGCTGCCAAAAAATGGATTTAAAAGCGATCACAAAGCCTTATCCCATAAAAAATTATATCAATTAAAATGTCAACTCATCCCGCAAAAAAACAAGCCACTACACAGCTCCGTACACAGAACTATATATACAGTGGGGAAATTAAGTATCTGATATACTGGCAATTTTGCAAGTTTTCCCACCTACAAAGAAAGGAGAGGTCTGTAAATTTTATTGTAGCTACACTTCAACTGTGAGTGACCGAAAACATAATTCCAGAAAATCACATAGTATGATTTTTAAATAATTAATTTGCATTTTATTGCATGAAATAAGTATTTGATCACCTTCCAACCAGCAACAATTCTTGTTCTCACAGTCCTGTTACGGGGGCGTTGTTTAAAGATTTCCCCTGACCCACTTCTTGGGGACTGAGAGCAATGAAACTTGGCATAGTTATTAGTCCTTCTCTACATAGGTGCCACCTAGGGGCACGAACTTCTCCCATCTCTTTAAGAACTGTAAACACCTTGCTTGTAGGTCGACAGGTTGCTCCAAAAGCAACATTGTGACTTCGGAAATCAGAGTCTCATCATCTGGAAAATGCTTTCTCTTCAAAAATAACTTCATTGTTGGAAAAAAGTGGAAGTCTGATGGAGCGAGGTCACGTGAATAAGAGGAATGCAGTTTCAAAGCCACGGGAGCATGCTTCCATTTGGGCAACACTCGAGTTGTGAACTAGAGCATTGTCTTGCAGAAGGCGGACACATTTGGTGAGCATGCCACATCTCTTGATTTTGATGGCATCCTGCAATTTCTGCAGCAGTGAAGCATAGTATGCCCCAGTGATCATGGTACCCTTTGCTAGGAAATCCATCAATACTATTCTGTGCTGTTCCCAAAATACTGTAAGCATGACCTTGCCTTCTGAAGGTTGGGCATATGCCTTCTTTGGAGGCGGTGAGTCATGAGGCTTCCATTGCAGCAACTGGATTTTAGTCTCAGGATCATATCTATGGACCTAGCTTTCATCCTATGTGATCAGTCTGTTGAAAAAGTCCTCCTGGTTTCCATGGCACATCTTCATAAGAGCCTGATTGCATTTGAGGCGTTCCTGCTTCTGGAAAGGTGTGAGCAGCTGGGAAACCCAGCGAGCGTATACCTTATGCATGTGAAAATGGTCTTGGATGATTTTTTCCACAGATCCCTCACAAATCTTGACATTTTGGGCTAGGTGGTGAATGGTTATGCAGCAATTTTCCAAAATGGCGACATCAACTTACTGAATGGTGTGTTCATCAATAGCAGAGTGGGATCACTCACACATTTGAATTGACGATGCCAGTTCTTGACCACATCATATGATGAGGAACCATCACCCTAAACCTCTTTCATCTCATCGAACGTCTCCTTTGGTGTGTGGCCTTTCAAGTAAAGGAACTTGATGACTGTTCTGTATTCCACTGGGTCCATTATCAAACCTCACAACACTTCAGAACCTATAAAATCAAGACCATTATCTGTTCTGAGTTGCATATTGGCACGTAACCTATAGATATTTATATCATTACACATGTGCAGTTTCAGCATCCTTTGATAAATAGAAGTGGGTCAGGTGAAATCTTTAACGTACGCCCCTTGTAGTTTTTCCTTAAGAAACCCTCCTACTCTGCACTGTATACTCCTGTATAAGTTGCACCTGTTTGAACTCATTACCTGTATAAAAGACACCTGTCCAAACACTCTATGAATCACACTCCAACCTCCCACCATGTCCAAGACCAAAGAGCTGTCTAAGGACACCACAGACAAAATTGTAGACCTGCACAAGGCTGGGATGGACTACAGGACAATAGGCAAGCAGCTTGGTGAGAAGACAACAACTGTTGGTGCAATTAGTAGAAAATGGAAGAAACACAAGATGACTGTCAATCTTCCTTGCATCAATTTGTCACATTTCCAGGCTTCTAAACACAGATAAGAAAAAATCATTTTGATTTATATTGCATCTATTGTCTGTACAAGAGGATTTATTTTATAAAGATACCTTTCATTATATCTTTTGTGCTGGGAAAATTTTTTTATTACTTTTCCCTTTTTGGTCTGGGACCAGCAAAATCTCGCCTCATAGGGGAAGGATATTTGGAAAGGCCCGTAACAACCCAAACTACACGGGGGACCCGGTCAAGACCTGATAGAGCTGGGCCCAGCTCAAAATTTTCCATTAGTAACCACTATTCATCATGGATTAAAATCCTGCAAGGGCCGCAAGGTACCCCTGCCATGCCCCTCATGTCCAGGCGTTGGAAACCACCAATACTTCTGGATGATCCAAGGAGGCATGGGAGAAAAGGGCAGTGGTAGATTTAAACCAAATAAACTTTTTGGTATCAACTCCCCCCCCCAGAACACCATCCCAACGTGAAGCAGGTGTGGAAAATATACTTTGGATGCTTTTTCTGCAAAGAGGAAGGGTGATGACCCCATTAAGAAGGGATGGATAGGGCTTTGTATTGCAAGATTTTTTGGCCCAAAAAAACCCCCTTTCCCCAGCAAGACATGAAGTTGGGTTTGGGGGGTCCCCAGGAGGACAAGGACATAAAACCCAGCCAGGGCAACTAGGAATGACCCATAAAAGTTTTCAAGGTCCTGGAGTGGCCCAACCAGTCTCCAACCTGAAAAAAATTTTAAAATCTGTGCTAGCAACAGCCCCCCCAAAAATAAAGACTGGGGAATATTTGTGGAGCATGGGCCAAAATCCGCTGGGGTGGTGCAAACTTGGTCAAGAACTACGGAACGTCTACCCTGTAATGCAACAAAGGGTTTCTGAACAAATATTAAGTTTTGTTTTTCTTTTTTGTATCAAATACTTTTTTCATCAATAAAATACAAATTAATTATTTAAAAATCATGCAATGTGATTTTCTGGATTTTTTTTTTATTCTGTTTCTCACAGTTGAAGTGTACCTACGATAAAAATTACAAAACTCTCATTCTTTGTAGCTGGGAAAACTTGCAAAATCACCAGTGTATCAAATAATTATTTTCCCCACTGTATATATCTGATTTAAGAGCAATCAAAAGCCTTGTGCTATGGACTTTGGGTGCAGGGTCAGCAGTCACCTTATTACCATTACTATGTCAGATTACAATAAAGAGTACCAATTAAATTTTAAAGCTGGAGGAAGGTAACATAAAATTACACCATTGACATAAAGGGTAAGCTCACCTCCTCTTCCTTCCCATTTCTGAAGAGTCACTGCATAATACACAGCATATCCACAAAACTCCCACAGAAGTCTATCAGTAATTTACTCCACTTTCTATATGCCCAGGAGCCTTCTGTACTGCAAATCCCTTTAGCTGTTTTGTAGTTGTCCAAGCAATAAAGTTGTACCCATACCGATTTAAATAAATAAACATAAAAAATATACAAGCAGAAGATAAAACAGATTGAAAAAAGAATGTGTAAACAAAAAGTCTCTACCTTCTTTAGATAGTTTCCATTCTATTATCTGATTTGTGGTTCTTCTGTAGCTACAACATTGCACCAGATTTGACCAAAATGAGACCAGTTTTATAAAACCATATGGTTGGGCAACCCCTTTAATAATGCATATTAGAACAGACTGACCTAGATCTCATGGTACAACACTAAAAAACACATATATTCCAAAAACACCCATGCAGAAAATATTCTAAAAATAATTCCAAAATGTTGCCAGGGCTTTCAGATTCAGTAGATTTAGATCAGTGGTATTATTAAATCAGTGACTATTCCAAATGTCATTTTGATTATGATTACATCCAATGAGTAAATAACCTTGGGGTCAACAGTTAATGTAAACTTGATGGTTCAGTTCACCCTATCATTCATGCTATAATTACAAGCATATACCATAATGTTCTGTGCTTATCCTGCTGTTGCTATCGAAATAACATAACACGATGATGAATAGGTATGTTAAACTGTAATCAAAATGTTCTAACGTGAAAATAAGCATAATTGTAATCAGACACAAATTTGAGAGTTTTTTTCTGTCCATTTCTGTGTTATATTTATGCTTCTACTTAGACAATATGCCCTCACAAATTGCTTTTTAGTAGCTATATATGGCATCAGCATGTGCATACACTAGTATGTTATGTAATTTAAATAAATGGCTAAAAACACAAACAAATAAAGGAATCATAAAATAAAAAAGGAAAAGATGATTCAAAGCTTTGTGATGGATAGGTGCATACAAAACTGCAATTAAAACTAGGGTTTAGAGCCATATTAGGCAAAAACATAATTGCAAAGCTATTCTAGCAGTCATAAACATTCTCAACACGTACGTCATGGTACATTAAAATTTTGACCTTTGAAAGCAAGAGTGATCTGATAATACCTGGTCAGATTTATAGGAATTTTCAATTTTCCTCCTCAGCCATAAGGGCATCATCAGGTGTAGGGACCACTTGTATTGTGTATTGCAATTAGAGGTGGGCGAATCGATTCTAACGAAGTGGAATTCGTTTAGCATTTCAGGAAAACTTCAGTTCGGCACTAAGCCGAAGGTTAGGGTGATTTGCAGGAACGAAGCGTGTTTTTAATTGCTAAAATGGCCGCAATCATATGTCGTTACATGGCACAGAGAACTCCGGGAGGAAGAAAGGAGAACCCTCAATGACATGTGCAGACATAAAGCCAATCAGAAACCGGCGGGATTCTGTGACGTCACAGCACTATATAAGTGCGGATGGCACCCGCACTTCCACATTCCTCTCGTTGTGTCCTGGCATAATGTCTCTGCTGCTGAGCCTGTTCTTACACAGATCTCATTATACAGCTTTACTTAGCGATTTGGGAGGGGGAAAAAAACCATTACAAGTCTGTTACTTGCTCAGTCACTCAGTGTTCTGTATCTGCTACACAGATCTCATTTAAAAAGCTTTTTTGGGTGTAGGGGGGAAAAGACCACTAAGTCCTGTTACTTTCTCATCAGCTTCTGGTCCCTTTCTTATACAACCATCCCGAAAGAACTGCTTTTTTCAGAGACTGGGGCTCAGTTTTCCAAAAATTTAATGCCACCAGCGTTTTCATTTTGTTTAGTTTGTGGGGGCTTCTCCCCGGTGTCCAGGTGGTTTTAATTCTGCCCCATATACTTGCAAACCATGTTTTATTTTTTGGGGGAAATTTCATTTCTAAAAAAACCCTCAATCCTGATAGTGTTTTATTGGGAGTGAAAATAGAGTGCTTTTTTTTGTCCGCCCATTTAAACTACCTGTTTTAATTAGGGGTTTTAATTCTAAAAATCCACTCAATCCGAAGTGTTGTTTGGGATTGAAAAACAGAGTCTTTTTTCCTCCGCCCTTATTTAAATTTCCCTGCTGTAGCTAAAAATTCAATAATCCACTCAATCCTGTGTTACTGTTGTATTGGGGTTGAAAACAGACCGCTTTTTTGTCCCCATTATTTAAATTTTCCTTTGTATTAGGGAATTTTAGAGTCCCAAATAATCTCTCAATCCTGTGTTTTGTTGTATTGGGGTTAAAAAAACAGACCGCTTTTTTTCCGCAATTATTTAATTTTTTTTCCCTCTTATTTTTAGGGAATTTAAAAATTTATGTAATCCACTAAACCTGTTTCTGTTTATTGGGATTGAAATAAGACCCCCTTTTTTGTCCCATTATTTAAATTTTTCCATCTGTATTATTGGGAAATTTTAAATTCAAGAATCCACTCAATCCCGTTTACGTTGTATTGGGATTAAAATACAGACCCTTTTTTGTCCCCCATTTTTTAAAAATTTCTCCTGTTTTAATTGGGGAATTTTAAACCCAATTAACCCACTAAAACCTTTGGTTTTACTGGGGTTTTGGGGATTAAATACAGACCCTTTTTTGTCCCCCATTTTTTTTAAAATTTCTCCTTTTTATTAGGGTTTTTAAATTCAAGTAATCCCCCTTCAATCCTTTTTTAAACTGTTGTATTGGGATTGAAATACAACCGCTTTTTGCCCAAAATTATTTTAAATTTCTCCTTTTTTAATTTTTGGGGAATTTAAATTAAAGTAATCCACTCTTTTCCTGTTTTTACTGTTTTATTGGATTAAAAATACAGAATCTTTTTTGTCCCCATTTTTTAAAATTTTCCTCCTGCTGTATTTTGGGGAAATTTTTAAATTAAATTAATCCACAAAATTCCTTTTTAATTTTTTTGTTTTGGGTTTTGAAAAAAAACCCGCTTTTTTGTCCCCCATTATTTAAATTTCTCCTGCGTATTTTTAGGAAATTTCAGATTCAAGAATCCACTCTTCCTGTTGACTATTGTACTGGGATTGAAAAAAAAACCGTTTTTTTTCCGCCTTTAATTTAAAATTTTTTTTCCCCCTTTTGGTATTTGGGAAAATTTCAGATTCATTAATCCACTCAATCCGTGTTACTTTTTGTATTGGATTGAAATACAGACCGTTTTTTTGCCCCATTTTTTTAAAATTTTCCCCTTTCTGTTTTTAAATTAGGGAAATTTTAAAAATTCAAGTACCCCCACTCAATCTTTTTGTTACTATTGTATTGGGATTGAAATAAGACCGCTTTTTTGCCCCCCCATTTTAAATTTCTCCTGTTGTTTTGGGGAATTTCGAGTAAAATAATCTACTCAATCCTGTGTTCCCTTGTTGTTTTGGGATTAAAAACAGACCCCTTTTTTCCCCAATTTTTTAAAATTTTTCCCTTCTGTATTATTGGGGGAATTTAAATTAAAGTAATCCACTCACCGTGTTACTGTTTATTGGGGGATTGAAAAACAGAAATTTTTTTTGTCCCCCCCATTTATTTTAAAATTTTCTTCCATCTTGGGAATTAATTTTTAAAAAGGGAAATTTTTTTAAATTTTTTTCCCAAAGGGGAAAAAATTCCCACTCAACCCTGTGTTACTGTTGTATTGGGTTTTGAAATACAGACCGTTTTTTTGCCCGAATTTTTTAAATTTCCCTTGAAATTTTTGGGGAAATTTTTAAATTAAAGTAACCCCATCAATCCTGTTTTACTTTTGAAAGGGGGAATTGAAATACAGAGGGTTTTTTTTTTCCCCCATTTTTTAAATTTTCCCCCTGCTGTATTATTGGGGAATTTTAAAAATTCCCAATTAAAACCACTAACCCTTTGTTTACTGTTGTATTGGGTTTTGAAATACAAAACCTTTTTTTTCCCCATTTTTTTAAATTTCTCCTGCGTATTATTGAAAATTTCAGATTAAAAGGAATTTCCACTAAAATTCCTGTTGACTATTGAAATTTGGGATTGAAAAACAAACTGCTTTTTTTCCGTCTTTTATTTAAATTTTTTCCTGTTGATTAGGGAATTTCAGTTTTAAATTAACCCCACTCAATCCGGGTGTTACTTTTTGTTTTGGGGAAATTGAAATAAAGACCCGTTTTTTGTCCGCCATTATTTAAATTTCTTCTTCTGTATTATTAGGGAATTTAAATTCAAGTAGTCCACTCAATCTTTTCTTACTATTGTATTGGGATTGAAATAGAGACCGCTTTTTTGTCCCCCAATTTTTTAAAATTTCTCCTGTTGAAATTAGGGAATTTAAAGAGCCAAGTAATCAAACTCCAAACCTGTGTTACTTTTTGTAATTGGGTTTAAAAATTCAGCCCGTTTTTTTGTACCAATTATTTAAATTTCCCACCCGGTAATTTTTTTGGGAATTTAAATTAAAGAAAATTCCACTCAAACCCCTGTGTTACTTTTTGGTATTGGGTTTTAAAATTTCAGACCGTTTTTTTGTCCGCCATTTTTTAAAATTTTCCCTCCATCTGTATTATTGGGGAAAAATTTAAATTCAAGAAAATCCACTAAATCCTGGGGTTACTTTTTGTTTTGGGATTAAAATTTACGGGACCTTTTTTAGCCCACCATTATTTTAAATTTTCCCTCCTTTTGTATTATTGGGGAAATTTAAAAATTTCCCAATTAATCACCCCAATCCTGTGTTACTGCTGTATTGGTTTTGAAATAGAGACCTTTTTTTTTTGTCCGCCATTTTTTTCAATTTCTCCGGGTGTATTAAAAAAAAAATTTTCAGTTTCCCCAAAGTAATCCACTCAATCCTGTGTAACTTTGTACGGGGATTAAAAATCCCTTTCCCTTTTTTTGCCCCCTCATTTTCCAATTTAAACCTGTGCTTTTATTAGGGAATTTCAGTTTCATGAAAATCCACCAATCCTGTTTTACTTTTATTAGGTTTGGGAAATTTCAGACCGTTTTTTTTGTCCGCCATTTTTAAAAAATTTCTTTTTTCTGTATTTTTGGGGAATTTTAAAATTCAAGTATCCACTAAAATCTTTTTTAAACTATTGTATTGGGATTGAAAAGAGACCGCTTTTGTTTCCCCCCAAAAATTTAAAATTTTCCCCTCCTGTTGTATTAGGGAATTTAAAGTCAAGAAAACCCTACTCAATCCTTTTTTTACTGTTGTTTTGGGGTTTAAAAAAAACGGGACCCCTTTTTTTGCCCCGAAATTTAAATTTAAATTTCTCCATCTGTTTTTTAGGGAATTTAAATTCAATAACCCCAATCAACCCTTTTTGTTACTTTTGGGTTTTGGGGTTTAAAATTAAATACAACCGCTTTTTTTGTCCGCCATTTTTTAAAATTTTCTCCATCTGTATTATTGGGGAAATTTAAAATTTCAAGTAATCCACCCCAACCCTTTTGTGTTACTGTTTAAGGGGTTTAAAAAATCCCGACCCCTTTTTTGTCCACCTTTAAATGAAATTTTTTCCTCCGGTATTATTGGGGGAAATTTTTTAAATTCTTTTAATCCCCCTCAATCCTTGTTATTTGCGGTTTTTGGGGGTTTGAAATAAGACCGCTTTTTTGTCCCCCCAAATTTTTTTCAAT
This sequence comes from Phyllomedusa bahiana, assembly GCA_025379985.1. Classification (NCBI taxonomy): domain Eukaryota; kingdom Metazoa; phylum Chordata; class Amphibia; order Anura; family Hylidae; genus Phyllomedusa; species Phyllomedusa bahiana. The sequence continues at coordinate 5,240 of JAODAL010046607.1, read as the reverse complement.
TTCCCCAAATCTTATTTTTAGGGAATTTTAAATTCAAGTAATCCCCCTCAATCCTGTTTTTACTGTTGTTTTGGGGAATTAAAAATACAACGCTTTTTTGCCCCCGCCATTATTTAAAATTTCCCCCGGGTTTTTATTGGGAATTTTAAAAATCAAGTAATCCCCCCAAAAACCCTTTTTAACGGGTTTTTTTGGGGATTGAAATACAGCCCACTTTTTTTGCCCAAAAATTTTTAAAAATTCCCCTTTGTAACGGGGAAAATTTCAGTTTCAAGAAAACCACTCTTTCCTGTTTTAACTTTGAAATTGGAAATTTGAAAAACATTCCGCTTTTTTCCCCGCCATCTTTTAAATTTCACCTGGGGCTATTATTGGGGAATTTCAGTTTCCCAGTAATCCACTAAATTTCCTGTGTTACTGTTTGTTTTGGGGATTGAAATACAGCCCGGGTTTTTTTTGTTCCCATTTTTTAAAATTTTTTTTTCCCCTGTTTTTTTGGGGGGGAATTTTTAAAATTTCAAAAAACCACTCAAACCCCTTTGGTTATTGTTGTTTTTGGGATTGAAAATAGACCCTTTTTTTTTCCCCCTTTAATTTAAATTTCTCCTTTTGGGATTGGGAAAAATTTTAAAAAATTTAAGGGAAAACCACTCAATCCGGTGTTGCTTTTTTATTGGGTTTGGGAAAAAAGCCCGCTTTTTTTTCCGCCATCATTTAAATTTCACCTTCTATTATTAGGGAATTTCAAAATTCGGGGAATCACTTAAACCTTTTTAAGTTGCAAAATTTTGAGCCCCAAATCCCAAAAATGGACTTTTTTCCCGCCATCATTAAAATTTTTCAACTATTTTTTTATTGGGGAATTTTAACATTCGGAAAACTCAATCATTTTATTTTTAAAACTTGGAGTAAAATACAGTTTTTTTTTTTCCGCCTCTATCCATTTAGATTTCACCTGTTTTTTCAGTGGGGAATTTTCATACCCCCCGGGGGAAAAACCCTCTCAAGCCTTTTAGTGGCCCCTTTTGGAGTAAAAAAGGGAGTTTTTTCCCCCCCATATAACATTTAAATTTTCACCTTTTTCATTTCTGGGGGAATTTAAAAATCCAAGGTTAATTTCACCCCCTTTTTTGTTGGAGTAAATACATTGTGATTTTTTTTTCTGCCACATCATCCCCTGAAATCCATCAACTTCAACCAGGGGGGGGTATTTTAATTTTGGTCCAAGATTTTAATTTTTTTCCCTTTTTGGGGAAATTCGTGTAAAATTTCCATTTTTGTGTATTTCAGCCCTATATAATCTAAAACCCCCCAGCCCTTTTGGGGATATTCTATTTGTGGCAAACAGTTTTTTTTTTTCATTTATTGTGTATTCTGTTAAATACGATACATGTAACCCCCAAAAAAGAGGGGAGAGGGTGTCATCGAAATTTTCCCATTGACCCCAAATTTCTTTTTGGGCCATTCTTTAATCTTTCAGTGTCCGCTTCATTTGATTTGCTCAGTTTGTCAGCACCCATGAGGAGATTTTAAGTGGTGGGGTTGGAAAGCAGCATCAAAGGCAAATAATGTCCCCATTGAAGAGTGGGAGGGGGGTTGGAAAATACAGCCCCCGGGTAAAGATGGGGGGAAAGTAAAGGACCACCGGCAGCGGGAAAGCAAAAGAACCCCGGGTTTTTCAGGGCCCTGCTTAAGGTGCTGCTTTTGGGGGGGAAACCTTAAATAACTAGGGGGGGAAAAAAAGCTTCTCATCAACAACTCAAGACCGGGTTTTGGGGCTGATGGAGCTGAAACTGCCAAAACCCCCCCCCCCCCCAGCCCCCCCAGAAACCTTAGGGCAGGGGTACATGAGAAACTGGAAAACCACCCGGCCCCAAAACTGCTAGACGGGGGCCCCCAAACCCCGGCCCCGGGGGCCCCGGCCCCGGGCCATAGCGCATCCCCTGCCGGTCCGCGGCCCTGGCTACACCTGATGCCGGCCGCCCGCTGACTTTAGTCCGGGTGGTCGGCATCTGCCCTGTGCGGTCGTTGTAATACGGCCGCGCAGAGCTATAAGCAGCTGCGCGTTGTGCGGCTGCTTCACTATAGAGAAAGCGGGGGCGGTGCATCAGCAGATCAGCAGCATGGGGGGGTGATGCAGAGTTGTCGTCACACCTCCTGCACCACTCGGTCTCGTTGGGTCCTGTAGGCAGTAGCTCTGCAGGGATCCGGGCACAGTGAGGAACTTTCTTTTTTTTTTTTTTAAATACTAGCCTGACTGTCACGGGCATCCATCCATTATTACAGGGGCCTCCATCCATGCATTATTACAGAGGCATCAATCCATTACTACAGGGGCATATATCCATCCATCCATTACTACAGCGGCATCCATCCATCCATTAGTACAGGGCATTAATCCATCCATCCATTACTAGAGGGCACCCATCCATCCATTACTACAAGGCATCCATCCATCCATTACTACAGGGCATCCATCCATCCATTACTACAGGGCATCCATCCATCCATCCATCCATTACTACAGGGCATCCCATAGACCATTAAAGTCTATGGGAGAGCAACAACACCTTCATTCTTACACCCAAACAGGGCTGGAGAAGCTGGAATTAACATCCACAACAGTCAAATGGATACGTGCTACATCTTAGGCAACACACTTAGGTTATAAAAGCCACAGAAAAAAAATCAACACCATTCACTATCCTGTCTTGCACCACAGGGATGACCTTAAACCTGCATCACCCACAAATTAAAAAGTGCCAGAAGGCAGTATGATTTGAACTATCATTTTACTTGAACTGGACATTGACTATACCTGTCCTGGAAAGCAGCATGAGCCCCAAACCTGCATGACCCCCAGATTTAAAAAGTGCCCGAAAAAAAGGGGTCTTTCAACCACCATTTTTTGTTTTACTGGAAAGAGACTATCCCTGTCCTGGGCCCCAGCATGAGCCCCAAACCTGCATGACCCCAGATAAAAGTGCCGGAAAAAGGAGTCTTTCAAACACCATTTTTGTTTCACTGGACATTGACTATACCTGTCCTGGGCCCCAGCATGACCCCAAACCTGCATGACCCCCAGATTAAAAAGTGTCGGAAAAAGGAGTCTTTCAACCACCATTTTAGTTTCCCCTGGCATTGAATATACCCGTTCTGGGGCCCCAGCATGAGCCCCAAACCTGCATGACCCCAGATTAAAAAGTGCCGGAAAAGGAGTCTTTCAAACCCCCATTTTAGTTTCACTGGACATTGACTATACCTGTCCCGGGCCAAGCATGAGCCCAAAACCTGCATGACCCCCAGATTAAAAAATGCCGGAAAAAGGAGTCCCTTAAACCACCATTTTAGTTCACTGGACAAAGACTATCCCTGTCCTGGGCACAGCAGAGCCCCAAAACCTGCATGACCCAAGATTAAAAAGTGGCCCGGGAAAAAAGGAATCTTTTAACCACCATTTTTTGTTTCACTGGACATATACTGTCCCTGTCCTGGGTAGCGCTTTGCCCCTCCGTATGAGTGCGGACCAATTGAGCTTCACTTGGAAATACTGGTGGTTAACGCTCCTGTTCCACCAGGTGCCCTTTTTCTTGGCATTCTTTTTCTCATTTTACTCAACGTTTCTGGAGGAAATTGGGCTCTGTACTTTGTCTCTGTCTGTGCTCCATACTCCATGTCCTCTGAATAACCTACATCTGGTCAAGTTTTCCTGTACCTCCCTTGTACAATTCAGGGGAATTTTTTTTAAACCCGCTATTTTGTACATGCAAGTTTTTTAGCAGTTGAATTCTAGAAAACACATTTTTTAAAATAGGATGGAATCCCACCATGTCTTTGTTTCTCTTTTTTAATTGTATTAAATGGGTTGTCTCAATACAGGGATTGATAGCTATGTTAAAGATCTTGCAAAAACAAGTCATTTTGCAATATGTGTCCATTAACAGTGTCCTACCTATTCCTGTTTCTGACAGCACCATAATAATAATAATAATAATAATAATAAATAAATAATAATAATCTTTATTTATATAGCGCCAACATATTCCGCAGCACTTTACAATATAGAGGGAATAAGCACAGACAAACCAGACATTACATTATAAAAAATCTACTGACAAATGAGACACAAGGTGTGAGGGCCCTGCTCGCAAGAGCTTACAATCTATTAGTGTGTATGGGTGAAACAAAGGCTGACAAGTGCTTGGTTAACAATGGACCAGCCATGTTACATAAATATGGGGTAGTATACATAAAATGTGGATGAACCTGCCATCCCAACTAGTGTTGAACGATTGCGTTGGCTATCGAGATCGATCGATAGTCGATAGTCGGCCGCTATCGATAAGGTTTTTTCGATAGTGAGCATCGATTATGAGCGATGACCATTAAAGTCTATGGGAGAGCAACAACACCTTCATTATTACACCCAAACAAGGCTGGAGAAGCTGAAATTAACATCCACAACAGTCAAATGGATACGTGCTACATCTTTATCCAACACACTTAGGTTATAAAAGTCACAGAATAAAAGTCACAGACCATTCACTATCCCTGTCTTGTACCCAAGCCTGACCCTTAAACCTGCATCACCCACAAATTAAAAAGTGCCAGAAGGCAGTATGATTTGAACCATCATGTTACTTGAACTGGACATTGAATATCCCTGTCCTGGAACGCAGCATGAGCCCCAAACCTGCATGACCCCCAGATTTAAAAAGTGCCGCAAAAAGGAGTCTTTCAACCACCATTTTAGTTTCACTGGACATTGACTATACCTGTCCTGGACCGCAGAATGACCATTAAACCTGTCTGACCCCCAGATTAAAAAGTGCCGGGAAAAGGAGTCTGTTATGTCTGTATCTGTTATGTTTTCGTATAATACACGGTATTTTTTGCACCTTTCAATTCACCTGTGGTGACTATAGAATTGCTGTTTTAAGATTTACGTAGATGCTGCGTCAATGAACAATGCTGGGTGTGCAAAAGTCAAAAAACACGTAACTGTTATGTTTTGGTATAATAAACGATATTTTTTGCACCTTTCAATTCACCTTTGGTGAATATAGAATTGCTGTTTTAAGATTTACGTAGATGCTGCGTCAATGAACAATGGTGGGTGTGCAAAAGTCAAAAAACACGTAACTGTTTTGTTTTGATATAATAAACGGTATTTTTTGCACCTTTCAATCACCTGTGGGGAATATAAATTGCTGTTTTAGATTTTTAATGCGCGTCAATGA
>JAODAL010046606.1:0-30747 GCA_025379985.1 Phyllomedusa bahiana | reverse complement strand
TATATTCCCTTTTTGTTTTTAAAAGATTTGGGAATCAGAAGCAAATTGAGGATTTGTCACATCCAATAGAGGGCGCATGTGCTTCCCAGTTCCATAATGCCTGTAGATCATAGGGAGCTGCAGAAGATCGTCCTGAGGGAGAGAACAGAGGAATGAGGGGCCCATGAAGGGAGCAGCACACAGTGAAGGTATAGTGGAGCAGAGGGGAACTGACTTAACCTTCCTCCTGGAGAACAGATAAGTATTGTTTACGTCAGTGATTTTCAACCAGTGTGCCGCGGCCCTAGTGTGCCGGACACATGTCGGGTTGGGGGGAAATTTCCCCAAAACTATGGTGCGCCTTGGTTTTGTTCGGGGTTTCCCTTTAGGGGGGGAGGGCTGCGGTCCCCCCGGGGCCCGAGGCTCCGCTCCCCCGGGGGGGGGCGCCGCGGCCCGCCCTGCCCGCCCGGGGAGCCTCCCTGATCTCCCCGACTGTTTTTAACGCGCGCAGACCCAGCAGCTGAGGGAGGAGGGGGAGGATCGTTCCTGCCCTGACCCTCCCCTGTATCAGCGTCCAGGGGCGACCTCTCCCCGCCCCCCCTGTGGCGGGGTCTCCTCGGTGGCAGCTCGCCGCGATGGACCCCTGGGATGCGTGCAGGTAAAACGGTGTGACGTCACGCTGCTTACACCGCTCTGCAGCTCCCACCTGAGCAGCTCCGGCCCGGGGACGCGGGGGCCAGGGAGTAATTTTTGTTTTTTTTAAAATTATTTACAGGGGGCTCCTGGCTAAAGAGGGGCCACTGGCTACAATGGGGGCATCCTGGTAAAGGGGGGCACATGGCTAAAAGGGGGGGGCACATGGCTCAAGGGGGGCATTGGTAAAAGGGGGGGCACACGGCTAAAGGGGCCAGGTACAAGGGGGGCCCCCTGGTTACAAAGGGGGCTCTGGTACAAGAGGGAACACTGGTACAAGGGGGCACATGGCTACAATGGGGGCACACGGGCAACAAGGGGGGCTCATGGCTAAAAGGGGGGGCATAAATGGTAAAAGGGGGGGCACACTGGCTACAAGGGGGCACACTGGTCAAGGGGGGGGATCATGGCTACGGGGGGGGGCATCATGGCTACAATGGAGGCACTTTGGTTTTGGGGTGGGCTCTCTGGCTGAATCGTTTATTATTAACTATATGTATAATATGTACTGTTTTAGTGTCTTTTGTGCCTTTTGGTGTAAAAAGGGCCCGCCCCAAAAAAAGGTTGAAAAATCACTGGTTTACTCACTGTTGCTTCAGTGTCTTCAGGACTGAAGCATCAGATGTCACCAGCCTGGCTGCTCATTGGCTGACTGTGTGACGTCTAATGCAAAACACTGCGCGCAACACTTCTCTTTTAACCCTGCAGGCTCCTTACATGAGCTGGTCTCAGGGCCTACCAGAGGATTCTCTGCTCCGGTAGGCCAGTCCGACGCTGTCTGTAAGCACTTTCCATAATTTTCCTTGAACTTTTTGGGTGTGTTCTTATTTTTTCTGATGCTGTTTGTTCACTAATGTCCTCTAACAAACCTCTGACTCCTTCACAGCTGTAGTTATACTTAGAATAAATAACATACAGATGTACTCTATTTACTAACAAGGTGACTTGGTCACACTGGACTTTATTTAGAGGTATCAGAATAGAGGGGGCTGGATACATGTGCACACCCCATTTTTCAGTTTAAACTCAGGTTTTCCTCCAGAATTGCCTGATATTCAACTCCAGCCATCTTCCCATCAACTTTAACCAGCTTCCTAGCCTCTGCTGAAGCAAATCATCTCCACAGCATGTGCTGCTACCACCTGCTTCACGTGAGGTGGGTTTTTCGCCGTGATGAGCAGTGTTGGCTTTCCTCCACACATAGAGTTTGGCATTTAGGTCTCATCTGACCAGAGCACCTTTTTGCACATGCTTGCTGTGTTCCTAGATAGCTGCTTGTAAATTGCAAACTGGACTTGTTATGGCCTGCTTTCCAAAATGACTTCTTTTGCCTCCTTTTGGGGCCCGTTTTGGGGAATCACAACAAATTTTTGTTCTGTCAACGGTTTCCATGAGCTGTGGATATCTAAAACCCCCAGATTGCCCTGGGCCTTGACTGTTCTCAAATGGTGTCTCCTCTTTCAGTTTTGAAGGACTGCCATGTCTTGGTAGTGTAGTAGTTGTGCCGTACTTCTTTCATGATGATGGATTGAATAGTGTTCCATGAGATGTTCAGATATTGGGCTATTTCTAAAAAAAACCTAACCCTGCAAATCTTCCCCAAATTTTTATTCCTGGCTGCGATGTGTTCCTTGGATTTCAAAAGAGTGTAGTTATGTGAGAAAAAAATTTAAATACAAATGTCCTTTTTTTCAAATTAGGGACTTCAAAAAGCAATTGGCAGACTGGACTTTATTGGGTATCAGAGTAGAGAGGGCCAAAATAAATGCACTTTTTTCTTTTTTTAAATTTTGCAAAATATTTGTAAAATCACATTTCATTTTCTTTACCCTTCACAAATATTTGCAACTTTGGTTGACCTGTCGCATAAAATATCAACTAATAAATTTGTGGCTATAACGTTTAAAAATGAGGACCAGTTCCAGGGGTGTGAATACTTTTGCAATATAATGTATAAGTTTCAATGCCCTAAGAAATAAAGCCAGCAGTCTGTTTTCCAAGGTGACCAGCAGAAATGTGTAAGCCGGTATCTAAAAGGATAGAGAAATATTCACCTTACCACAAGTCAGCATATTATGTAAAATTAACACCTTAAGAACGAAGTCCTAATTTTTCTAAAATCTGATATGTGTAAATATTTCAGGTAATAGTTCAGGAAATAGTTTTATGCATCCAAGCAATGCAGACTCGTTTTTTGTCACGTTGTACTTTCTTTTGCTGCCTAAATTACATTTATGTTTACTTAACATCAAACATTTAAAATTTGCAAAAGCTTAAACATGGATTTTCTTCCCATTTTCAATTACTATATGTTATACATTTTTGCATAAATAAGTTAATATACTGTATATTTCTATTTTTTATCTAATTATTAGACTTATTATTCTAAAAGGTTTTTAAACTTTGAGTATATCTTAAGCTTACAAATGTATCCGTAATTTTGAAAAGTTATCAGTAAATTTGATTTCTATGTTCTAAGCCACTTTGGCATATGTTAAGAAGTTGTAGAACATTAGAAACCCTACAACAATGACCATATTAAAAATCCTAACTAGAAATATAGGGAATATTTGGAACCTACCATTTTTACAGAATTTTTGGAGTCAAAAATGAAAGTTTGCAATAAATAGTGGAATTTAGAAAAAAAATACATTTTCATTATTCCTTCAAGGATTTAAAGGGAACTGTCAAAAGGGTTTTTGCCCCCCTTCTGGGGCACAAAAGTGGTGCTGTGTTTCCAGCGCTGTACCCCTTTTTTCTGTAAGGCAGCAGTTTTAGAGATTTCCCCCTTAATTTTAGAGTAGGTTTTTGCCCCCCCCCCAAAGGAAACCCCCCCCTTGCAGTTATTCATATTTTTTCACCTATTCAATTTAATAGGTTTGCAGTTGAGGTGGGTGTGGCAAAACCTAGGTGGGGGGGGTTTAAAAAAAAAAGACTCTTTAAATGACTTTCGAATGATTTCTTTGGCTGAAAACTTAGATTTGGGGGGGTGGCCAAACCCCTGGCAGTGTAAAGTGCACGTTCAGGAGCCCCTCGTAATTTTTAAAGCAGCTTAGACGACTTCCCCGTGAAAAAAGATGGGGGGGAAACTCAAAAAACCAGCGCTCAGGTGGGCCAGGCTCCGGCACCAAAACAGAAGGACCTGGTAACTTCTTTTCCCCGCCGCGGCCGTGAGAAGGTGAAGGCTGGGGACCAGGAGGGCCCGCCAAAGATGGCCCCCGCATGGGGGTTACATGTTCCCGCGCGGAGCGGAGCGAGCGCTAAAAAACCTGCCCCTTTTTCCACCCCGGGTCTTCCCCCTCCCCGCGTCAGACGGCGATTGCCTCTCTGTATTGGGGAAAAGTCCCGAAGGAATCCGCTCCAGCGCGCGCGGCCCTCCGTCAGGGGGCCCCCCAGGGACCGGGCACAGGCCCCGGGGAACATTCACCCTGCAGCGCTGGTGATGGCGCGCGGACTCGCGCATGTCGGCTCCGGGACCCGTTAAGAAAAAAAGGGGGTGGGGGCTCCCCCGGGTTTTAACCTGGCCCCCTCCAGTCTCGGGGCCCCGGACCTGCATCAGGGGGCCTCACGTAGCCCTTTTATGGAGGCTCTCTCCCCCCTGAACAGGAGGATATGTTGTGCACTCCTTAAGCAGGGGAACCCCCTGCTTTTCCCCCAAAACCCCCACAGCAAAAGGATTCATTCCCCCATATATGAATCCCCCAAGCACCAGGGGGGTTCTCAAGGGGGCCACCCTTTCCTCCCCATGCTCTGCAGTGAAATGACAGACCCCCTCCCACCTTCCCCAGGGGCCATTGCCAGTACCCCCAGACCCCGGGGCTCTTTTTTTCCCATTGATGCAGCCTCCCAGCCACTCCCTGTCTGGTCAAGGGTGTCATGGGTGTTCTCCACCCCAGACCTCTAGGTTTTTCAAGTATGTGCCCTTTGCGGGCCCCCAAACAGCAACAGCGGGGCATCCTTAGAACGTTAACCCGCTCCATGATCCCCTGTCACCCCGTCCACAGAGTGCGCTAGATGATGGCCCCCCACCCATTTCGCTCTCCCCGATCAAAGGTGCGAGCCTTGATCCTTTCCGCCTTTGGGGATAGAGGCTGTCCGATGAAAAAGGCCCGGACACTGGCGATATGAGGAGTGATGCAATCTTTTCCCCTTGGGGCGGACATGCTTCCTTGAAAAAGCAAATTGGTGGAGGAGTGAAAGCAAAAATTTTTTGCCTTCCGTGTGAATTTGACATTTTAAGGGCCCCCAAAATAGAAGGACTTGACCAATCTCAGGGGCCCTCTGCCGGTGGCCCCCCTAAAAGATGAAGTGGTCAGCATTCAGCGAAAAATTTTCTCTCAAAAAATTTAGCGACATAGAAAACAGGACCCGTGTAAAATTTTGGGTTTGTCCGGGGGCCCCCCTGAGTCGATCCCCAACTCGATTTTTCAGGGTGCTTACGAAATTTTCAACAAACTGCTGGGAGGCCAGCCCGGGATATTGAGATAGATAGGTCATCGGGCTTGAGGCCCCTAACCGGGGGGGCCCCCAGCCCACGTGAGTGATCTCCCGTATCCATTATTTTCCCCGAAAGGGAAAACTTATGAGCTAGAAGGGAAAATTGTGCTTATCGAAAAACCCCCCTTTAAAAATCTACGGACTTTTCCCCACTCATCTGGGACAAAGGTCGACATTGAAGCCTATCCTGGCGTTCTTAGGGGAAGGAACATTCCCTTTACTGGGGGTATCCCTTTGCCCCCCCAAATCCCTATGGTTTAACTTTTTTTACACTTGTAGCGAAAGGAATCCCTGCTGTACTTAGGCACTCAAACGCCAGCCCTTTAGCTTCCGAGTGGCCCTCCTGGTGTTCTTCCATAACTTTAAAACAGCGGGAAAAAAAACCCTCCCTAGTCCCCCCCCCCAGGTCGCTTTCTGCAGAGCGGGGTCGCGACGTCCCCCTCCCCGGGATAAAAGACGGGCCCCCCACTCTCCGTCCTGTACTCCCTGGTTCCCCGCTGGTGGGGGAAATTTAGGGGAGCGTATCGAATTTTGGGGCCATTGGACTGATGCACTACATTTGTCTTCTCCCGGAGAACAGTGAGCGCCCCATTTTTTTTTGTTGTATTTTGGCCCTCCGGCCCTTGTCCTGTTTCTTTTTGGGGTTTTTCCCATTGCAAATTTTTTTTACTAGTCGTCGGATATAACGATTGTTCCAGAGGTCTGCCCTATGCCCTGCAAACCCACTTTCCCCGTAGGTGGAACCCTGCGCTAGGTTTTTGGTGAATAGGATTTTGTTACCTTGTGGTAATCCAAAAATTTTTTTTGGAGTCTTCCGCGGCCCCGAATATCTGCTAGTGACTTTTCCTTTTTGTTCTGGTGTTGATTGATTTGTTTTGGTTTCCTAGTCTTGTGCATTGTCCTTTGGTGTTCCCCCCCCTTTTGTTTCTCTCTCCCCCTTTTCCCCAAAAGGGGGTTCCCCCCCCCCTTTTTTTTTTTTTTTTTTTTTTTCCCCCAAAACGGGGATCTTCTTTCAACACGGGGGGGGTTTGGGCCTCTTATTAGGTAGCCCTATGGCACGCTCACATTGCTCTTTTAACGTGAAAGGCCTGAAAACTCTGAGAAGGGGCGAGGTATTCTATCTCCATAAGCGTAAGTGACTTGTTTTTTCAGAGACGCATTTTAAAGGTAGGGTGTACCCGCTTATAAAAAAAGCATACACATCGTGGCATTTCGGTTTCTCCCCGGGGCCGGTCTGGGGAGTTGCCATAGCGTTTCACCGTCGGTGGCCCCTCGGGAGTCTCCGGGGTCTTGAAGGGCCGTTCCTCTTTTTGGTTTTTCTATTGAGGGGCGGGTGTTTTACGGTGTAAAGTTGCGAAATTTGCTCAAGTGCTTTTTTTGCAATCTCGTTGACAAAGCTATTGTTGGGGTCGGGGGACGGTTACTCTGTGGGGTTAATATCACTTTTTGGGCCCCCATTGACAATTTTCTGGGGAAGTCGCGTTCATATTTCCCTCAAAAGAAGTAAGAGGGCGTTTTCCAGTTGCAGTTGTGTGACGCTTGGGGATCCCGAAACCCTCTTGAGAGATACTCTTTTACTCCAACCCCCCGGGTCCTCGCGTTGGACTCATTTGGTGCAACACTCGGCTTCCCTTTTGGGCTCAGCAGCCTCCATAGGGAATATTTTGTGGTCAGACACCCCGGTGTTTTGTTCTTCCAGCTTCCCGGGGTGCAGCGAACCATCTGGAATGGAAACTAAATGAATCTTTATTGTCGATCCCTTGGCTGCGGGGTTGGGGAGCCATTCCCGGTTCGGGGAGCATGCTAAGGATCCGACTTCGCCCGGGGGTACAGTGGGAGGCCCTTAAATGTGTGGTGAGGGGGGGTTAATCAGACTGGGTCTAATTGAAACGGGGAGAGCGGCAGCTTTACTTCTGCACTTTCTAAAGTTATCAATTGGGAAATGGCCCCCAACATGCGTTTCCTCCTCTGTGCTTCGAACTTTTCAGGACGCTCGGGTGGCGGTTAAGCGATTTTTGGGCCCCCTGGGGCGTATGCTGCAGCCTGCAGAGGTAAATTCTATGAGTTGGGAACAAATGCGGCCCAAAAGTTGATGGGGGTCTCGTCTCGCCGACACAACCCAAATCCCTGCCCTTAAAATCTGCGATGCTGTAGTCACGTAAAAGGGAATTTCTGCGGGGCTTTTTTAAACTATTTCCAAATTATAAACATTCCCTCCCATAGACCCCCGTCGAACCCCGCTTTCCCCCCCCATTCCCTTTTTGCTAAATCCGTCTTCAAATTTTCCCCAAACGTGGGGAGCCTTTCTCGGCGAGAGGTTGGAGATGGTGATTGGGATTGAGGGGGGAAAGTCCGGGACCTGAGGCTCACGGCTAATTTTTCAAAAATTTTCCTGACCCAAATTAGCCGATTCTTTTGCGGCTTTTTGCCATTCCCCCCAGGTCCTTTTTCCCCCTCAGGGACTTTGGCACATGGGCAGTGATTCCTAAGCCAGGAAAGGACCCCCAAATTTCAGCGTTATCGCCCCCTTCATTGCTGAATGTTGCATTTAAAAAGTATGCCAAAAATAGCTAATGGTCAACCCCTTACTTGGTTCTCTCGGCATCCTGACCCGGTAGGTTTTGTGCCCCGGGGAGAGAGGAGAGCAACACCATCAAAAAAATTTGACATTATTATCAGGCCCAGGCAATTAAACGCATTTTTTTGTCCTGTCCTCGACGCAGAGAAAGGGCCCTTTGACAGGTTCTGGCCTTCCCGCATCAAAACCCGGCCACATTGGGTTGGGCCCCATCTTATGTTCCAAAATTGTTTCACTTTATATATCCCATCGGTCGGTAAAAATTTTTAAAAGCCTCTTTCCGCTCGTTCCCCTTTCAATGGGACACGGCAGGGATGCCCCTTGTCCCCGCTGTTTTACAATTGATCATGGGGAACTTTGGCTGTATTAGGAGAACCCGACATTGGGGGTCGGATTGGAGCGCATGAATAAAAAGTTCGCATTTCTGTGATTACTGGTCTACATTTACGCCCAATTTCATCCCGGGCCCTTTTTGAAGTGATTCAACAATTTGGGGTGGGCCAATTTTAAGGTTACTCCTCCAAGTTGGGTGCTCGTGTTGGGGTTGCTCCCAGGGATCGAGCTTCCCGTCCCCGAACTTCCCTTTTTCCTGGCCAGGAGGGGAAAGGTATATCTTATTTGGGGATACGTATATTGCTGATCTTTCTAAAATTTTTCGCGGTAACTTCTCCCTCTGCTTACTCGTACCTTAAAGATTGGAGGGCCCGGGGCCAAGGGGGACCCCTTTTATGGTTTGGCAGAATCAATGCACTTAAATGTCGACCTCCCAAAAATTTCTATATTTGTTTCAAACGATCCCCATTGCCTCCCCACCCCCGTTTTGGAAAAGTATTCGGCGTTGCTTCCGGCGTTTGTTTGGTCCCAAAAGAAGCCCAGAATTGCATCGAGTGTTAAATTTGGCCCAAGGATGCGGGGGGGGGGTAGGTCTCCCTGATGTAAACTATCCCCTTGCAGCAGCCATGCGCGCTTCCTGGCTTTGGCCTTAGATTGTGGAGGTTATGGGGGCGGTTGGGCGGGTGTTTGGGTTCCTCCGGTGGGGGTGCTCCCCCGGATTGGGCCCCCATTTAACCAAGCCCCCTACCGTTCTTTCAGTATAGACACACGTATCAGTCCCGTGGCCCCGAAAGGGGCCCTTTGATTCATTGACCCTGTGGGCCCCCGTGTTCCGGTCACTGATAACCCCGGGCTTTCCCCCTGGGCGTCTTCGGTGCCTTTCGGGTGGCACAAAAAGGGGGGTCCTTTGGTCTCTGCCATGTCACCACAGCAGGGGACTGAAAAAAATACCCTGAAAACCTTGCTGGGAGTAATGTGCCCCCAGGGGCTTTTTTCCAAACCCCTGCAATTGTCGCTTTCTTTGACCCCGGGTGAAAAACAGTTGAACCCGCATAGATCCTAACTTTGAGAAGCTTTTTCTTAGCGGATTCTAGCCCGGCCATGCCCCTTTTGGTCAGTATAAAGTGTCCTCTTGCTCCCCCTCCCACTCCCTGGTTTTTTGCCTAATGGAGGGGGGGGTTGTCACTATCCTTCTCTGATCCCAGTGGCGCATGTGTTTTCAATTGCTCACAAGGGTATGTGCCTGAGATATCAAAAAGTGCTACAAAATACTCTCCAGTGGTATAGGGTTCCCCCGGTGTTACAAAGTGGTACCCCTGGTTCTGATCAAGTGGAGATGTGGGAGCGGAGAGGGCACTTGCAGCATGTCTGGTGGGGCTGTCCGCGCTTAGGGGGGTTTGGTCCGCAGGTTGACAGTAATCAAGGAGGTGACGGGGGTACAGGTCCCCGATTCCCAGAGGCCCCTTTTTTGTATTGTTTGATTCCTATAGCAGGGTTTAGGAAATCCCTCCTCGTTACCCATTGAGGCTGCTAAGTCCCTCCTACCAGTAAATGGGGAACCTCAAACCCCCCCCCGTGGAGGGGGGAAATGGTATGCGGGATTGTTCCATCAGAGAATGGAGGAGTTGATCTCCATACCCCTGACCCGATCCCCTTTCGTGTCGCCGAACTTGGTCCCACTGGCGATTCAAGAATTCACAGATGTATCTCCCTTCCTGCTAGGGGGGTGTTTTTTCCCCCCCGGTGCATTCCGTACCCTTCCTTTTTTTTTCCCCCCTCCCGCCCTTTAGAGTGATGTCGCGTTCTGTTTCGGTTTAAAATTTATATGTAAATTGGGTTTCTGGTTTCTATATGTAAGATTTGGGGGCTGAAGCGCCCTTTATCTGATCATTTACAATTTATAGAAAGATTGTATCCACCTAGTCCAGCTCACAAAAAATTTTTTTCTGGTTTTAAATCAATGCACGATCAGGATGTTCGTTATTCTGCATTTATATTATCAAAGGGGGTCCCGCTGCGTGCGCTCTTACCCGCAAATTCACAAAATTTCTGTTTTGTTTTAATTTTATGACGTGATTAAAATTGTTCAAGGTGTAACAATTAGTGTTTTGTGCGGGAAATCCGCACATTATGTTTTTTGCTTTATCAATTTGAGACTCGTCTCCCCTTTCTATTTCGCTTCGGATAAAGTTATGTGCAATTTGTATTCAATAAATCGTTTGAATGATAAAAAGAAAACTGTAGATTTGAGCCTAAATAAAGAAAACTACAGCATTTAAATAAGGGAACAGGCTGGAAAACAGCTGTCTGTTACTACCTTGTGCTGTGCTCGCAAAGGGGGGATATCTTGTGACAGGGTTTTCTTTAAAAATTTATTTTTTTTTAGTGTTAATATAAAAGTATAGTGACTAGGATTCTGGAAAGAGGTCACTGATCCAGGGATTTATTCCAAATGCCAGATTGAAGTTGGGAAGGAATTTTTTCCCTAAAATGAGGATAATTGTCTTCTACTTCATGGGGTTTTTTGCCTTTCTCTAGATCAACAATGTAGGACGATAGGCTGAACTGGATGGACATCTGTCTTTTTTCTGCCTAACAAACTATGTAACTTTTTAGATATATTTTTCGTACACCAGAAACTGGAGAGAAGCACACTCAGATCTAGTACTCTGTCAGTAAGTAAAATACAAGCAGGTAATGCTATTTCTGACCCTTTTCTTTTTACTGGAAATACAGATACTTGGGGCCTAGAAGTGAATGAGCGTATGTCTTTTTTGGCCATTTTCTTCTCTTAATTTTTACTCCAGAAATCTTGGGAGCATGGAGTCCCCCCATGTTACCCCTTTTCTTATGAAGGGCAACCCTGCACCTGAGGAGGATGTATCTAAACCTATAGCTGTTGGCCAAGCTGACGCATCCAAATCTATAGGGTATGATACTATCTGCAAAGGTGTTGTATCCAAGTCTGCACTGTGGGATACTCTCTGCCATTATCTACCCACACTGCAGCCCTCATCAGTGCAAAGTAGAACCTGTTCTGTGTTGTTTGATACCCCCGGGGAGGCAAGTGTATCTAAGCCTCCTGGTGTGTTTCAAACAGTTTTGGATAACGAAATTGAATCGAAGCCGGTTGTTGGATTACTGACTCGTGGGTGGGACATATCCATATCTAAGCCTGTTATGTATGATACTAACAGTCCAGTCGATGTATCTAAACCTATAGCATACGATGTTGTCGGCCAAGCTGATGTATCCAAGTCTATAAATAAATAAGTAATATGCAGGCTCACCTCACGTAGTGCGCTTAATTTCCATACGATCAGCGTCTCTGCTCCAACGCTCATGCCATCATCCACAGGTGGGCAAAATTAGCCCGAGTCTTTAATGACACTGGCACTATAGCGCAAGAAGGCAACGAATTAAAACAAATGTTCGCTGACCTGGAAAAAGTTAAAATCAAAGAACTAAAAATCTGGTGGGACCAGCAATCATTAAACAGATATTTGGAGAAGAAGATTATCCCACGGGGATTGCGCTTAAAAAAAGCACCATCATTCATTGCCAATGAGGAATTCCTCACGAGGTGGAACCAGCTGTTATCTGAATGTTCCTTATCCCTAATTGGTTTGACTGTCGAATATAAAACATAAAAATTGAAACATATAGAAGATGAAGTGAAGGAACTTGAAGAAAAGATACAAACATATACACAAGATACACAGTTAACCGAGTTCCATAACAAGCTCAATGATACCATTGAAATTGTAAGAAGACAATTAAGGAAACAAAAAAGAAATACGCAAGAGATGTGGATGATTACAAAAACGATAAAGTATATACATGGTCTACAGGAGGACATACTAGCACCCCTAAATCCATCTTGAAAAGAAGATGGCGCCGTAAGGACAATAGATCTGTGAGTTTTTCTGAGGTGGGAAGTTCCGAAAGTTGTAAAACCGATTCAGAAAGGGAAAATAACTCCACACAAAGAACCACTAATCCTCCAAAAAACGGGGAGGAAACAGAAGAAGACGAAGAAGTCTTGCCAATAAAGAAAAAAACAGCAAGCTCTGCACCGAAAAAATGGACATATCGGAGGAGGTAAATGACGTACAAGTCATAATATATACCCCTACCATCTTTACAGAATCACAAATACAAGTGTTAAAACAAGGATTGAATTTTGTACCATCATGCAATTTCAATCTATTTTCAACCGTCCTCGACATCAACAAATTTTCTAGATTGCTTACTGTAAAAAAATATTTTTTCAATCAAACTGATAGTCATGAGGCGGTTGAGGATGGGGAAATTTTGCATAATGAATTTACGGATTTGTATTTTCAGGAACAATTAGCTTTAAAAAATTTGCAAGAGTTGGAAATGGAAGGGGATATAATAAGGGAGGAATGTACTAATAAAAAAATTGTTTTTGCAACACCTAATCCCAGTTTCTATCCTCTCAAAGCCAGGGTCCCGGCCCTTGACGCATTCCAAAGTACAATGGAAAGAGATCTGGTTACTTTACAAAACAAAATTAATAAGCAATAAAAAAGTAAAAAGTGGGCAAAAAATAATTTAACATGGAGTCAATTTAAAGCAATAAAAGAATTAAAAAACAATGATAACCTGATCATCAAAAAGGCTGACAAGGGTGGGGCCACTGTTGTATTAGACCGTAACTTACATGTAAAACAAACGTTGACAATTCTCAATGATGCCACCACGTACCGCAAACTTAGGGATGATCCAACAATACCCTTTCAGAAGGAAATGGAAAAAGTACTAACAGAGGGGCAGTCATTGGGAGTCATCTCTGAAAGGACAGCAAAAAATCTATTGGGCAAAAATCCGATAGTGCCCGTCTTCTACGGTGCACCCAAAGTGCATAAAAATGAATTTCCCCCCACATTAAGACCTACTATTTCAAGCAATAACTCCCTAAATGAACGACTGAATAAATGGCTAGACAAACATCTACAGCCATTGGTCCAAAAGATTCCAGGATACCAAGGCTGTACTACAGGTCATGTCTGACAAACATTGGGAGGATAAGTACACATGGGTTAGTTGTGACGTCACTAGCCTCTATTCCAGTTTGCCCCACAATCTTACACAAGTGGCAGTGTCATTTTTTCTTCGCCATTTCAGTACCTATGAATCCGGCTTGCAGGAATTCATTATGCTTACAATTGAATACTTACTAAAACATAATTATTTCAAGTTTGAAATTGTTTTATACCTGCAGCTGTTAGGAGCTCCTAGGAGACCACATCATCTCCCTCATCTGGCAAATTTACTTAGCAATGGTGGGATCCACCCATTACATATACAGTTTGTGAGCAATCCATTTTCGTGACTAATGATGTGGTAATGGGCGCCTATCAAATACGATGATCTCTTGATTAATCTGGGGATCACGATGTAGCGTCCATACAAGATTTTTTCTCCTACATCAATCATAACCAAAGCAATTTAAGATTCACTGGCACTTGGAATAAAACTCAGATACCTTTGCTGGATATTTTACTGAAGGGTGACATCACACTGGGCCGCATTACCAGCACATTATACAGGAAGCGCCAACTCAGGAAATTCCATCTTAAGGGGCGGATAGTTGCCATTCACACATACTAATAGTACAGATATCCCGATACGGAGAGTATGTAGGGTAAAACGCCTCATGTACTAAGGATAATAACTAAATTTAGGAAATTAAAAAATAGTCTATAGTAACAACAAAGATGGCTATACCCAGAAAAATCTAGTGACAGCTAAAAATAAAATCAAAACAAAAACACAGCAACAACTTTTGGAAGAATCTAACCATAGAATAAATAAAATCAACAACATTGATAGACACCTTGTATTTTCCACCAATTATATTAAAGTTTTAGGGAAATTAAAACCTTATTCTACAAAAATCTTAATATTTTAAGACAAGACCCTGTGCTGTCAAAAGTTGTAGACAGGGGAGTAAAAGTAGTAACCCAAACGTGGAACGTCGCTAGGTGACATGATTTCCCCTAGCGCTCTTCATAATGAGGAATCTCAAGCCACCTGGTTGACAACCAAGATTTTATCAATTTTTCAGTAGTCAATGCAATGTTTTGTAAATATGCAAAAAAAACATCCAAATTTAGCGATGCTAACCTAACAAAAGCAATATTTCAAATCTTAGAAAAACTTTTAAATTGAGACAGCCATCAGAATTTATACAGTAGAATTACGGTTTGCAATAAGAAATCATATAATTGTACCACAAGAAGAGTTAAAAACCTAGAATTCAGAACACCTCTATAACATAAAAAATAAACACACAAATTCAGGAGTGGCAAAACAATTTAATTGAAATCCACAATAGTGACTGTTCTAGTTTTGAGTTCTATGCCATAGAACAAGTATCAAAACCCTACAGAGGTGGTGATTGGGAGGGCAAGTTGCGATATAGAGAAGCAAACTGGATCCTAAAGTTGGGAACTCGGTCCCCACATGGACTTGATTATAAAACAGATTTATTCTATATATATTGAATGGTTAGGTACGAAGCCCTTTACGATACGCACCAACCCCCACAGGTTATGATGTAATTCACATTGTGAGTGCTCATTGTTCATGTATGTTTTTAAACCATTGTAAATTATTTTTAGTCTTGAGGCCCGTGATCAAGAGCGAGAGCTCGAAACGCATCGGCTAATGTTTTTTAACCTGTGTGTACTGCTGTAGCACTGTTCGTGAATAAAGCTTACCTTATACTCACATCCAA
The DNA here is from genome assembly GCA_025379985.1 of Phyllomedusa bahiana. Classification (NCBI taxonomy): domain Eukaryota; kingdom Metazoa; phylum Chordata; class Amphibia; order Anura; family Hylidae; genus Phyllomedusa; species Phyllomedusa bahiana. Next base: position 15,901 of record JAODAL010046606.1, on the reverse strand, counting down.
CCGGATCTGGAAGCCGTTTGTGCCGCTGTTTGGAACGACGCTGCTACCTGTGTTGTATTATCCAAGTCTATAGGGTGTGATACTATCTGCCGAGCGGTTGTATTCAACCACAATCCAGCCACACCTTCTGCCTCTTGCGTGAAAATGTTGGGCTTTACGGAATCACAGGAATGGAAATCGACCCAATCTATCATCTTTATAATTGCATGGCTGGATTGCTAAATTCATACTGGGGAAATTGGAGGTCATGATCTCTAATCAGAAGACTCCCAGCAGGAGTTATGACCAAAACTGGAAAATATGACTGTCTTGGTGTTCCCAGTATGTCAATAGTTATCCCCTCTGTAACCTAAAGAGGAGGAGGGGCTGTTTTTTTTGAGATTCTTTAAAACACCATGATGGCAAAAGTCGATGGTCAGTTCCAGGAGTTGCCAAGTGCAGGTCTTTCTGATTCTCCTCAGCTGTGCTCCTCAGTCCAGATTCTTTAGCCAATCGAATTGGAAAAGGTCTGTTTTCCATTATTTTATCATGTTTGTTTTTATACTGTTCTACACATTTTATGTATGTCTGTTATTTTGTCATTTTTCTAACTAACTAACTAACAACAACTAAACAAAAACTAACAAACAAACTAACGTACCGTATATTAAAGGTTAATAAACTTTGATAATTTTGCTTTGTTGCCCAAACAAACCCTGAATCTCTCAAAAGAGCTTAACTGACTGATGCGATGCACATGACTGGTAGCATGGATTACGTCCTTAAGGTGTTTAGAGTTCCTTTCACTCTCCTTCTCTTGAAAGGTGGTGACATTGTATGTTTTGTTGGTGGTTGTGGATCATGTGTGGGTACGTGCGTGCTCATAGTATAGGCTGAGTGTGAGCTGTTGTGGTGGTCTTCCCCAAGTTGCGCAGAAGTGCATGGGGCTTGAGTGTGTGCCCTAGAGACCCCTCTGCGTGTGATTTCCCATTTCCCTGGCATATAACCAAGATTGGCAGTGGGATTAATTCTTGGGTTTCCGTTGTGCCCTGTGATTCAATCCACTTGTTGTTCGGCTGTCCATGTCAGTTTAAAATGGTATTTAGTTTGGGCCTAGTGGTTGCAAACAGATACATGCCAAACTATTGTACCAGACCCTGAACCTTCTAACTGTGGAGACTTAAATGTGGACATCTTTTTTGTCTCTGCATTTAACTCTCTACCGCTGCAGCAAGTTTTGGCCTCCTTAACAGAGCCCCATTTTTTAAATCAGACGTGTGTCACTTTATGTGATAATAGCTTTTTGACACTTTTACCTATCCATGTGATTCAGAGACTGTTTTCACTTGACACATTGTGCTTTAAAGGGGTTGTCTCACTACATCGATTCATCTTATCTCAGTCCTGTTTTCTCAGCTTCATTTTTTTTTCTTATTCAAGAAAGATTTTATTGAAAACCATAAAAACATATACAAAACATTCACAGATTGAAACTTGACAGTAATGATACATGGTTAAAGCTAGGCCAAAAATGATCAGATGTCCTCTGTTTAATATTGAGGTGTTAGAAACAGAGCTAATGCGATCCAACATTAGATTGAATTTTTCATAGAAGATTAAAGTGACAGCTTAGGATGAATCATTGCTTTCCATAATGCCTGAGGTATTGCAGGGGTACACCCCGTTGACATTATGTAGGCAGGTATGGTCAATATCTGTAACCTTCAGAACAACCATATGGTGGTAATGGGGATTCCCCAGGGCGGGGAGGCTGCGCCCCCAAACCCTCACCCTCTGGTCCGAGTTTATGACTCGCGAAGGACGGGATATATGGTCGTCAGCTCCCGTGTGGTGAGATGCCCATTTCACATCTCAAGGTGTTGCTCGATGGGGGGGGGGGGGGGGGGTGGGGGGGTGGGGGGGGGGGGACTATGTTAATAGCAAAAGTAGCCTCATACCATATTTGTTGTGAGTGCTTTGAGCTTAAAGAACATTAAGAACATAACAAGGAGGGAAAAAAAAAAATAACTTAACAATTGGTCAGCCGAGGGACCAGTATGGTAAGGAAAATTAAATTTGTATCCTGTCTGTTGGGGCAATCCGACAATGGGGCCACCCTATATCATAATGGTGCGATAGAGATCCGGTTGCAGAAGGAGATCCAAGTCTTCCCAAGTGGAGAGGTATTGCTATATGTGTGGGTAGAGTCCGTCTAAACCTCCAATCTCTGTAGAAAGTGTGTACTCCCTAATCTATCTGTAAGGGATGGACAAACGTGGAGAGCCCACAGGCGGGGAAAGACCGATTTTGCCGCAAGGATTAGAAAAGCAAGGAGGTGGGACCGAAAGACAAGAGTCCGTAGGTAGGGGGATATTAAAAGAAGATTAGTGGGAAGGGTCATTTTGCAATCTTATCCAGTGGATCTGTAAATTATATCAAGCAATCTAAGCCAGAAGGGTTTGCAAGATCGGGCAGCCCACACCGATATGGGTCATAGTTAACCCTTATCAGCTTACAAACACCAGCAGATGTCAGGGATGCTTATGGTTCATGGCAGTAACAGGTTAGGACCCGGTACCATCTAGTAATTATTTTGTAGTTAAGCTCGTGGGCTCTAGAGGAAACGGAGAACTTATGTGTGAGATGGAAAGCTTTAGCCCCAATTCCTCTCAGCCGAGAGGTCTATGTTCAATTCCCTCTCCCAGCTCCTCTGGAAGGAAAGTTTTTCCGTAAAATAGGTGTCAGTAAGGAGGGCGTAGAGACCCGAAAGGGGACGCTTCCCTGGATGCATACCCAGACACCACTTTTCAAAAGTGGTGAGAGGCCGATGTAAATCCAGAGTTCGTTTCCAGTCAGAGTAAAGGCTACAGAGCTGGTAGTAATGGAACCTGGCAAATTGTGTGGTCGCTGGGTCGCCAGCTAGGTCTTCATATGATCTTAGCGTCTCCCCAGAGAGGATCCTCTCCACCAGCGAAGACCGAGGACTGAGTCCCAATAGGCGGGAGAGTGCTGAAGAAAGTGGCTCTGGGGACATGGGGTTACCTATGATAGGAGTACAAGGGCCTCCATGGGTGTACAGCTTCATTTTTGATGCATAGGATCTACTAACAGAGATAGATGTCCTTACCACTAAGGGTAGGGAACGGAGAGAGCTTCTCGGTAACATAGAGGGTGGGAGCCAAGGAAGGGCCGCTATGGGAGCCTTGTATCCTCTAGCTTCAAGATCAACCCAGAGCTTGTGTGGTCCCACCTGAAAGGCGTCAAGAATACGCACAGCTACAGCAGCCAGATAATAAGCTTGAAAGTCAGGCATGGATAGGCCTCCCTCCAATTTAGGGCGAGATAGGGTATTTTCCGCTAACCTGGGATGTCCGTGCGACCAAACAAATTGAGAGGTCAGTCTGCGAAGATCTCTGAAGAAGGACTTAGGGAGCAAAAGTGGGATGGCCTGGAAAAGGTAAAGCAGGCGTGGTAAAATATTCATTTTGAGAATGTTAATTCTCCCTATCCAGGAGAAGTCCCTTCTGTCCCACTTCAAAAGATCTTGCTTAATTTTGGATAGGATAGGGATGAAATTTAACTCGAAAATCTTGTCAGGTGTAGAGGGGATATGCACCCCCAGATATTTGAAAGATGAACCTTCCCAGGAGAGCGGAAACGAGGATTGCAAACTGAATAAGAGGTCCCCCGGGACATGCAGGCTGAGGGTGGAGCTTTTAGTCATGTTAATTTTGTGAAGACTAAATCGGCTATACTCCTCTAATACCCTCAATGCGGCCGGGAGGGACGAAGTGGGGTTTGTGAGGTATAGCAGTAAATCATCTGCGAAAGCAGAGCATTTAAAATGCATGTTCCCAACTTGAATCCCCTGGATGTCTGGGTCGGATCGTAAAGCCTGCAATAGGTGTTCCATCACCAGAATATACAAAATCGGGGAGAGGGGACATCCCTGCCTGGTGCCATTGCCTATCGTGAAGGTCTCGGAGAGAGAGCCATTGATACGTATCTGGGCTTGGGGGGCCATATAGAGAGACATGATCTTCCCACACATTACCTGACCGAAGCCTAAAGATTCTAGAACCCCTCTCAGAAAGGGCCAAGCCACGCGGTCAAATGCCTTTTCTGCGTCTAATGACAGAAAAAGGCTCGGGATCTGTTTCGAGTGGGCATAGTGGATCAGGGAAAAAGTTTTAAGAGTGTTGTCCCTCGCCTCTCTGGAAGGCACAAAGCCGACCTGGTCTGGGTGGATGAGAGTGTCTAGCAGGGGGCTGATTCTGAGGGCAAGAATTTTTGCAAATATTTTAGCATCGGTGTTAATTAGGGAGATAGGGCGATAGCTCTGACAAAGCAAAGGATCTTTGCCTTCTTTTGGGATGACCACTATATGGGCCCTTAGGAAGGCAGGGTCAAATGGGGAGTCCCTGGAGGCCGCATTAAAAACTTTGAGGAGGGGAGAAGAAAGCTTCTCCCTCAGGGATTTATAGAACAGGGCTGTATAGCCGTCCGGACCCGGGCTTTTACCAGAGGATAGGGAAGATATGGCGGTCTGGAGCTCCTCCGCTGAGAATGGTTCTTCCAGAGAGGCGAGGGAGTGGTCAGGCAGAGGCGGGAGGGCCGTTTTTCTCAGGTAGGACTGAAGTGAGATAGTGTCTAATTGGGGAGAGGGGAGATTATAGAGGGAGGAGTAATACGAATGAAAGGTTGATAGAATATCCTCCGTCAGGTGGGCTGTCCGCCCTTCCGAGGTCTTGATGCGCGGGACAAAAAGAGCTGCCCTTTTATCCCTAAGTGCACGTGCGAGGAATTTACCCGGTTTATTACTCCAGGTATAGAACGTGCTGGAGCAGATCTGGCGATATCTTTTGTGTTTGTTCTCCATTAACTGGAGGATCTCATGGCGCGTCTTTATGAGAGCTCTCAGGTCAGACTCCTCACCTGTCGATTTGTGTAAGGATTCCAACGAGTTTAGTTGTTGCAAAAGGGAGTGGAGTCTAGCAGAGGCCTCCCTCTTGAGACGCGAGCCATGTTTTATAAGAACTCCCCGCAACGTGCACTTTAGGGCCTCCCACTGAATCTGTGGGGAGGTGGAATCCGAGTTATGCACAGAAGTGAACAAATCAATTGTTTGTTGTAAGTCAGTAATACATAGAGAGTCAGACAATAATGATTCGTTCAGTTTCCAGGCAAATTCCGAACGCTTGTATTGTGGTAGGGCAAGATCACAATGGACCGGTGCATGATCTGACTGAATAATATTGCCCACCGAGGCTGAGACCACATAACGGAGGAGAGAATGTTGGGGAAAAATATAATCAATCCTGCTATATGAGTTGTGGGGGAAAGAATAAAATGTGTAATCCCTATCCTGCGGGTGAAGAAGTCTCCATACATCAATGAGTTGAAGTTTGTACAGCAGTCTCCGCACTTTGTTGAGAGTATGGAAGGCTGTCGACGAACGGCCCATGGAGGTGTCCAGGAGAGGATTCAGGGCAAGATTCAGATCACCACATAGGATAGTCTGGCCTTGGGCAAAACAAGTGAGATTGTCAAGGGTTTTAGTTAGAAAAGAAAGTTGTCCGGAGTTGGGGACATAAACATTCGCTAGAGTATAGATTTGGCCCTGTAAACTAAATTTCACGAATAAGGACCTAGCCTCCTCGTCTTTGAACGTGTCTAGGATGGTAACTGGTAAGGACTTATGAAAAAAAATGGCTACCCCTTTCACCTTGGCAGACAAGCTACTATTATGGCACCAGGCAGGGAAGTATCGGTTGTGATAAGTTTGAAGGTGGGAAGCAAGAAGATGGGTCTCCTGAATGCACACTATCTGAGATTTCTGTTTGTGTAAAGTATACAGAATTTGTGATCTTTTCTCGGGGGAGTTGAAACCCTTAACATTAAGGGTAGTAATGCGGATTTTAGCCATTAGGCTGTAAGAACGGAAGTTGTATAGCAAAATCCCCCAAGATAGAAGGGAAAAGTGTCACCTGGGCCTGACCAAAAGACCAATAAACGGAAGTTAACAATAAAGTAACAAGAAAGAACTGAGGCCTGAAACAAAGAGGCCAAGCATTTAAGAGTGGCAGATACATAACTGCAGAAACCTTTTGTTCGTCACAATAGGCAGTAGTAATTAGGGGGTCTGTTAATGAGAAAACGGGTATCGAAATTGTGGAGGTATCTCGGGACATGAGTACGTATAATAGTAAACTAGTGTGCACGTCCGGTCCAGGCGGAAGGGAGGGAGGGAAAAGATGGGGGGAGAAAGAAAGAAGAAGAGAAGAAGAAAAAAAAAAGGGGGGGAGGGGGGTGTGGAAAGAGGAGGGGAGGGGAAAGCAGGAATGGGAGGGAACTGGGGGGAGGGGAGGACAAGAGGGGGCAAGGGGGGTAGGGGAAGGAAGGAGGAAAAGGAAAAAAGAGAAAAGAAGGGAAGAGAGGAAAGGGGGAAGGGGGTAAGAGAAGGGAAAATGAGGGGTAAAATGGGCGAGAGTGGCAAGTTCTGCAGGGAATCGCCCATAGAGCTATATACGGATTTAAATATCCCACCTCATCGTTCTTTTCCCAGATCGCCTAACAGCATGTCCAAAATGCGCTGACCCATTCACGGGCTCGGCTCATGGTTTATGGTGGTGCCCCAAGGTGCGTAGCTTTTGGTCCAGATTGATTCTTGAATTAAGATGAAAATAGGGAAATTGATACCTCTAGACCCAGGGCTTATTCTCTTTCATAACCTCCCAGTTGACAATAAAACGGCCCGTAGCAACAGAACTTTCCATATGATCATGTTGGCTGCTAAGAGATGCCTACTAAGTGCATGGTTACACCCCAAGGTCCCCCCATTAGATAGGGTAATCCTAACAGTCAAACAACATATGTTGTTGGAAAGAATTAATGTCCTAGATAAGAAAGAGTCTTAGGCAGGAAAATTTTTCAACATGTGGCAAGGTTTTATTGAAGGCTTCCTGACGGACACAGAGATTTCCTCTTTCGTACAATCTTTTTTTAAACACTACATGGTATTGGAAGAGCAAATTGTCGGGTTCTTTGGGAAGACTACAAATTGATGAGGGTGTTTCATCCCGTAGAATTTGCTGCAGTAGTTAGCTATTTGTGGGAGTGTTTCAATATACTAAATAAAGAACCCAGTGGTTCTAGGCTTCGTCAGAGAGACTAGTGGCCAGCAAATTGCTAGCGTTAATGTTTTGTTATTAATATGTGTTTAAGAGCTAATTATAGGGTTTACTCACTCACGTCTCAGTCCACGAGGATTTATCTGAGTGAAGTTGAACCCTGGTCTTCTATATGCATCCGTTTCTGTATGGTGTCTTCCCTTGTAAGCACTGCTTTACTTGTATTTATGTTTCTGATGAGATTTGTAACTCAATACAATTTCTTGTTTTAAAAAAATAGCATCAAAGTTGCTGACTGGGCAGATTTTCACTGATTTGAATAAGTAACTGGTATGTTTTGAAAGGGTCAATGACTTTGGGCACTGAGTCCCACACTGCCCATCATGCTAGAGGTCACCCACATAAATTCAGTTTGCTTTCAGCCTGGCCCAAAAGTTAGTTCTGGGCATTAAAAATATGGCATCAAAGTGGGAGACCGGGCCTGTTTTCATGATTTGAATAAGTGTCTGTGTTTTGAAAGGGTTAAATAACTTTGGGCCACTGATCCCACACTGCCATCATGCTAAGAGGGATACCCCACATCAAATTCAGTTTAGTCCAGTATGGCCCAAGGTGGTTCTGGGCATTAAAACTGGCAAAACTACAATGTCTAGGCAATAAAAGGGCTAGACCTACCCCAGATACAAAAGCTAGTGTCTCACAACAATTTCAGAAAAAGCAAACTACCACAGAAGGAATTCACTTATGCAGCTAATATTTTATTAAAAAATAACCTTTAATAAGAACTAGTGGTGAGCGATTATTATCGGACAAAGTTGAAATCGGCACAGTTTTTATGTTGATTGAAATTTTTCGATCATGCGATAATTTAGGTTAAAATTGTGCATCCATCATTAAGATCGCGCCATTTCGGCGCTTCCTGGTATTTTGGCGGCCAGCAAATCAGCTACGAATAGAGCAGGGATGAGAGAGATGTGTGTGGCAAACGTCATGACTGGGATGTTGTATGGTTGCGATTGGCTGGAAAAATCACATGACCTCATTTTTACATAGAGCAGCCTTCCTGTTCATGTCGTGTGCTCTCAGCGTCTCATAGAGCGACTAGGGACGATGCGCTCTGCCTGTGTCCAAACGCTCAGAAATTATTCTATGTCGTTCACAGAGGAAAGCTCTACTGTAAGCTGTGATCCTTACAACTTAGTTAGATCAGAGATTTGGATAGATTTATGTAGTTTAGGTAGAGAATTTTAAAGGAGCATCACCGCTGTAAAGTCACCGGGGGGGGCGGGAGTGAGGTGGGGGGGGGGGCCGCGGACGAACTCAGACAAGCTCTATAAAGAATATGGATATCGTTCACCAAGACTTAGTTTGACATTGCACTGCAATTGCTTTATTATTAAAACAAGTTTCTATTGAAATATTTCTGAGATATTGGCCTACAGCCTGAACTTATATTAGGATACAATCTTTTCTAGTATCTGCAGGTCTCTTTGTTAGGTGCAAATCTCCACTTTTATTATTCAGTATCATTTCAGATAGGTTTCTTTTTTAATTTTGCCCATTCCAGCTTTGTTGATTTAGCCACCTTGCAGTTACTTTAGAATCCAGCAATTTTGTAGTCAGCACAGGTTGATAGGTTCCAAAATACCTTTATTTCTGAATACATTTCAGATACGTGTTTTTTCACTTTGGCGCGTCAGTACAGCTTTGTTCATGCGGCACCTTGCCCTTTAAATGTGAATACAGCAATTTTGTAGTCACCACAGTAAATTGAAGGTAGCCTAAATACCTTATATTATCCGAATAATTTCAGAGGGCGTGTTTTTTCACTTTGGCGCACTACAGCTTTGTTCATTGAGGGCACCTTGCATTATATGTGAATACAGCAATTTTGTAGTCACCACAGGTAGAATTGAAAAGGTGCCCCAAAAATACCTTTTATTATCCGAATTACATTTCAGATACGTGTTTTTTTCACTTTTGGCGCAGTACAGCTTGTTGATGGAGTACTTTGCAGTTAATTGTGAATTACAGCAATTTTTTTAGTCACCACAGGTGAATTTGAAAGGGCCAAAAATACCTTTATTATCCGGAATACATTTCAGATATGTGTGTGTTCACTTTGGCGCAGGCCCCACCAGCTTTGTTGATAGATCTCTTTGCATTAATTTGAATAAGCAATTTTGTATAGTCACCACAGTGAATTGAATAGGTGCCAAAAAAACATACCTTTTATTATCCGATTAAAGTACAGATACGTGTTTTTTTCCACTTTGGAGGCTCTACAAGCTTTGTTTCATGAGGCACCTTGCACTTAAATGTGAATACAGCAATTTGCAGTCACCACAGGTGAATTGAAAGTGCCAACCAAAATTCCTTTTATTATCCGAATACATTTCAGTACGTGTTTTTTCACTTTGGCGCACGCCAGCTTTGTTGGTAGATCTACTTTGCAGTTAACTTTGAATAAAGCAATGTTGTAGTCACCCCAGGTGTAATGATAGGTGCGAAAAAATAGCTGTTTTGATCCGATAACATTACAGATTTCGTGTTTTTTCACTTTGGCGGCGCTACAGCTTTGTTCATTGAGGCACCTGGAGGACACTTAAATTGTGAATACAGAAATTTTTTGTAGTCACCCACAGGTGAATTGAAAGGTCCCAAAAAATTTCCCTTTAAATTAAAATCCGAAAAAATTTCAGATACGTTTTTTTTTCCCTTTGGGCGGCCAGCCTTTTTTAAATAGAGCTACTTTGCATTTAAATTTAAAATACACCCAATTTTGTAGTCCCACAGGTAAAATTGAAAGGTGCCAAAAAAAACCTTTTAATTTCCGTATACATTTAGACAGGTTTTTTTTTCCTTTTTTGGGTAAAGTCAAGCTTTGTTGATAGATCTACTTTGCATTTAAAATTTTTGGGCCCCCAAAATTTTTGTTTTGTTTTGGGGGGATTTGAGAATAGCTGTGTTTTCCCGCTTTTAATAAGAGATTTTAAAAAAAACCTTTTTTTCCTTCTAAATTTTTTTTATATTTCTAAACATGGGGCGAAATTCAGGTGGAAGGGGAGAAAAGGAGGGGGGTAGGACTGGGGGTTTGGGGTACGAGAAAAGGGTGCTCCTTCCGGGTTCTGGCGAAAACACGCATGCCAGCGGCCCGTCAGTTGCGGGACGGTGGGGGGCCTGCACCCGTGGGTCGGGGCCCCGGGAAATTCTCGAAAACAAACATCGTCCCCAAATCTGTCCTTCAGGGGTTTAAATTTGCAACCTGCATCCAGAAAGGTCTTCCCTCCTCGTCCTCCCAGTCCCAGCCACAAATGTCGCCCATGGGCATAATCACTCCTCCAACTAAAGAAGCCCAAAAATTTTTCAACTCGTGAAACCCACCACTGTGGAAAATTCCTTTTTTTGAAGCCCTCTTTGATGAAAAAATGCGGTTGGGGCAAAAAGGAAATAAAAAAAATTTCAAGAGGCCAAAGAGGATGTTTTTCTTGCTCTGCGCCCATTTTCTGATCCATCGGGGAGGTAAAAAAAAGCCGGTAATTTGGGAAAAAAATCCCGGGCGGTTCCGGCAATCCCTTGCAGCCCCTTCTTGCTTTTTCCCCGCGGGCTCCGGGAAATGAAAGAATATAGGACGACAAAGTCACCTGTGTTGATGTGATAAGGGCGACATTGGGGGACCCCAAACGGGGCCCCCTTTACCAAAATTTTTTGCTTTGCGAGCGTTTCATCACTGGACGAGGGGGGAAGACGATGGGGTGGGTGTAAGTACGGGGTTCCCCCAAAAAGGGAAGGGCGGCCCGCAGAAGTCCGCGATATGTTTTTCCCGGGGGGGGCCCCGGCCACGGTCGGGCCCCAAACCCCGCCCTCGTTTTATCGCCGTCAAAAAGGCCCAAGGATCTCTCAAGCCCGGGCCTTCTTTGAGAAACCCTTTCGTTTTACCCAGCTTGTTTATGCCCCCTTTTCCTAAACCTTTAAGTAGAGGAAAGGGAACCTTAGGGGGGTAACCCCCAACCAACATGTCTGGGCCCACAGGGCAGCAAATTTTTTTGAGTTGAAATGGAGCCAAAATTTGGGAAAAAAAAGGGCCCAAACCCGGACCCCGGGGCCCCCAAACCCACGTCACCCCCTTTCTTCCCCCGCCTCCTCCCCCTTTCTTCCGCCCCCACCAAGCTTTTCCTCAGTGCCCAGGGTCTCTCAGGCCATGTTTAAGGATCACCTCCGTTCGGGCCCTCCCCCGGTCGCCCGAGTACCACCGCACCCCCCAAAGACCCATCCTTACCCCTTTCCTTCCCCCAATTTTGACGACCTCACCCCCGTACAGGGCCAGTCTAGCCCCAAACCTTCTGTCTTCCGGGGTTTGGGGGGGGAAGAAAAAACTTTAAAAAAAAAACCATCCCAAAGCCAAAAGCCTGAATGTGGGGCTTCCCCGGTTTTTGGGCCCTTTGGGAAAATTTTGTTGCCTTTCCCGGCTGGTGGACACGGGGGGGGTTCCGCCAAGCCCTTTGGCCCTTGCCTCCCCCAAATACCAAATTCCCGAGCAGGATTTTTTTTGCCAGAAAAGCCTCCCTCCCCTGGCCAGCCACTTTTTCCACAAAAATTTTCAAGCGCTTTTGGGGGCCCTGGAAAAGCCCCACCCTGCCACCGACACAGGGAATAAAAGGGCCGGCCAAGGCCGCTAAAATCTCTGTAAAAAGTTTCATGGGTGAGCTGGGTGTTGTCTCGGGGGGGTGACGGTGGCTCCCCAGGCTCGGCGCACGCTCTTTTAAAACCACAGGGATGGTGCAGGGGTTTTTTCCCCCCCGGTCCTCTGGTGGAAAAACCCGTGCCCAAAAGGGAAACCAGGCCATTTGAAATTAATCTGTCCTTTTGGGGGACCGTCCAACCCCACGGTCAGGAGCCCGTGGACGGCTCCCCCGCAACGAGACCCGAGCCTGGCTGGGTCCATAACCTTTTGCCCGGAAAAGGGGGTGTGCGATAACCCGGGGAAAACTGGGCCGCCCCCTTTAAAATCGGTAGGTGGGGGGCCTTTAAACCCCGCCTGGCAATGTCCCTGAACCTTGTCGGGACAGAAATTTTTTTAAAACTACCCGGGTCTTGGGGGGCCCTTTCTGTGGAAAGGTCGAATTTTTAAGTTCGCACTTCCCCCGTTCGCACCCTGCTTCTCCCGCCTGGGTGCGTTGAGGCTCGCTGGCCCCCCCGCAAAGTTTTCCCCATTTTTGCGTTTGGCCAAACACGCTGGGAAATTTCCACCCCCCCCCTTTCTCCCCGGGGGATTGTGGCGCAGAGCCCAATTTCCTTACGCCGTTCGAATTTTACACATGGCCTGACAAGAGCGGTGCGGGCCTTTGGGGGGTTGGCCAAAAGAGAGTGGGGCAGGTGAAAGGATCTGACCTTTCCTTGCCAGGTTTTTAAGAAGCCCCAAAATGGGTTTTGGGGGGGACATGCACTTGTCGCATGGCCTTTGTTGATCTTAGTTCTGTAACGATCATTGGGGACTCTGAAACAAAAAGTCCCCCCCAGCGACGGAAAGGGGGAGCGGGGCCCAGATGCGGGCACGGGGCCTTTTTCTCCCCTTTTGGGGGTTTCCCCAAAGGGCCCCACAGTTTTTTTCAATTTTATCGGGGCTTCATTAGGCGGGTTGGGGGGCCAGGGGCTAGTGCAAGGGGAGCGCATTGCCCCTCAAGGTGGGATCAATCTCAGGCAAGTCAGGGCCCGTGTTGAAGCTTTTGCCCGGGGGCAAACGGGGGAGGGGAGGAAAGGGATTCCAGGGCAAAAGGGTGTTTCCGACTTCCCCCCCCTTGGAAAAAGGGTTTGGGGGCGAATTTTTAGGTGGAGGAGGAAGATTTAGGAAAATCAGTTTGTAGTGCCCCTGACCCAGAGGCCCTTTGGGGTAACAAGGTCCATCTCTCACATGAGTGCTTGGTGCTCCCTTTCCCCAAAAATTATCCCCCGCATTAAGGCCCTCAAAATGAAACAACAGTTTTCTGGGGGGGCCCCCCCCTCCCCGGAATTCCCCCGGGACAAAACAAAACCGAGCACTTTCCCTTTCCCCCCCACCCCAAATTTTGGGGAAATAAAATGCAGGAAATGGAAACCTTTCTGTTGATTTAACTGGAGAATCTGTTTTGGGCTGCTTCCGTTCCCCAAAAAGTTACGGTGGAACAACTTCCGAGTGACAGCAGTAGGTTTCCAAGTAGCCGTAGCGGCAGCAGCCGGGAAGGTGGCAGAAGCCAAAAAGGGTTTACCTCTGGCAATCTTTTTTTAACCCCCTACCAACGCAGCAATGGGAGGGAACATCCAACCCCAGAGACCAGCTTAATTCAAAGGTTTCCGGGCTATTTTGCGTCTCCCAACCCCATGTTTTTGTATTTTGTTCCCCGGGCCCCAAAAGATTCTGGCTATCCAAATGGGGCGAATGGCCCCCGCTCGCTCGCCACGCCTTTTTGGTTTTTGTTTTTGCCCCCCGCCAGGTCTTTTTGAGCGGCCCCTTTAAACACAGCTGGAGGAGCTAACAGACAAACGCCCCCCGGCCTTTTACAGATTAAAGTGGATTTTGACTTTCAAACAAAAAAAAATCAGGCAGGGGTCTTGTTTTGTTGTGGCCCCCCCCAAATTTCCAAAAGTTGCCCTTTTACTTCATTCCCCTTCAAACAAAAAGGTCCTTTGGGAAAAATTTTTTTTAAAAAAGTTTATTTCTTACTGCAATTTTTTTCTCTTTTCCCAACATTCATTTTTGCTGGTTTTTCTGTGAGGAGACGTAAAAGACAGCAAGGTTTCATGACAAATTTCCCTATTCCATTTACTCAAATGTATCTTTAGAAAATTTTTCCCCAAATTTTCAATGGGTTTTTAGGTCATGTTGCTGTGAGATACAGCTATAAATTATGGTCCTTTGGAACAGAAATGGGGGCTTCTAAGTGGCAAATTTTTCCCCCACAATTTTTAATTTTTTTTCTGGAAATATAAATTTTTAATTTTTTTTTTGGGGGCATTGGGTTTCGTGGAATTTCAGCAATTAATTTATGGTCCTTTGGAACAGAAATGGGGTTTCTAAGTGTCATTTCTCCCTCACAATTTTTAACAGTGGTTGAGAAGTCATATTTTATAATTTTTTTTGGGTCATGCCCCTTTAAAATGCACAATACTACGGTCCTTTTCAAAAAATGTTTTTTCAACAGACATTTGTTCTTCAAAATTTGTCCAAAGTGGTAAAGGGGTCATGCTTTGAATTTTGGGGGCATTTTGTGTGACATGCGCTATACTACGGGGCCCTATTATAAAAATTTTTTTGTTTCTAACAGACTTTTGTTTTTACAATTGTCCAAAATGGCTCAAGGGTCATGCTTTGAATTTTTGGGGGCTTTTGCTGTGCATGCAGCTATACTACAGGTCCTATCTAGAAAATGTTGTTTCAAACAGACATTTGTTTTTCACAATTGTCCAAAGTGGTCAAGGGTCATGTTTTTGAATTTTTTTGGCATTTTGCTGTGACAGCAGCTATCTACAGGTCTTATTAAATAAAATGTTTTTTCAAAACAGTATTTGTTCTTCAAAATTTGCCCAAAAAAGGGCCAAAGGGGTCATGCTTTAAATTTTTTGGGGGGGCATTTTGCTGTGACATGCGCATACTACAGGTCCTATTAAAAAAAAAATGGGTTTTTAACAGAAATTTGTTCTTTCAAATTGCCCATAGTGCCAAGGTCATGCTTTGAATTTTTGGTGGCTTTTTTGCGTGAATGCACATACTGCAGGTCCTATTATAAAAAAAATGTTTTTTCTAACAAAATTTTGTTTTTCCAAAAATTTGGTCCAAAGGGGGTCGGGTCATCTTTAATTTTTTGGGGGGACATTTTGCTGTGACATGCACAGACTACAGGTCTATTGTAAAAAATTTTGTTTCTAAAGAATTTGTTTTCACTATTGTCAAGGTGGCTCAAGGGTGATGGTGCTGCAAAAAACAAAAATAGGTAGGACACTGTTTAATGGACAAATTGAAAAATGACTTGTTTTTGCAAGATCTTTAACATACATCAACCCTGTATTGAGACAACTAGTGTTGAGGATTTTTACGACAAAGTGAAATCGGCAAGGTTTTTATGGTGATCGAAATTTTTCCCGATCATCGTAATTAAGGTTAAAATTTTGCATCAAACTATTAAGATCGGCCTTTTTCGGGGCTTCCTGTAAATTTTGGGGGCCCCCAAAAAGAGATTTCAGAAAAAGCAGGGTGAGAGTGTGTGCGACGTCAGACGGGGTGTGTATGGTTGCGATGGGGTGGGAAAAAACATGACCTCGTTTTACATAGAACAGCGTTTCCTGTTTTAGCCTCAGTGTCTCTCAGCGTCTCATAGGGATAGGGGCCTGCCTCTGCCCGTGGCCCAAAAAGCTCAGCAAAAATTTTCTATTTCTGCACAGAGAAACCTCTACTATTAGCTTTTTCCTTCCAATTAGTTAGATTAGAGATTTGAACATTTTATGTAGTTAGTAAGAATTTTTAAAAGCTCTACCGCTGTAAATTCACGGCGGTGGGAGCGGGGGGGGGGGGGGGGGGGGCCCCGGGCAAAACAGACAAGCTTATTATAAAGAAAACTGGGTAAAGTTCACCAAGATTGTGTAGACATTGTGTGGGAAAATCTTATTATTTAAAAGTTTTCTATTGAAAAATTTTCCTGGGTTTTGGCAGCCCCAACTTATATTGGATAAACATAAATTTTTTAGTAACTGCAGGGGCTCTTTGTTACTCAAAACTCCATTTTATTTTCAGTATAACTTTCAGATAGGGGTTTTTCCCC
>JAODAL010046605.1:0-30747 GCA_025379985.1 Phyllomedusa bahiana | reverse complement strand
CCTGGGGCGTTGAATCCAAAGGGAGAATTTCGGGAAAGGGTTTTCCCCCTGTTTTTTAGTATTTTTGGGGGGCCCTTTTGGAGAGCGCCCAGGGCCCCCACCAATATCTGTGCCCCCCAAAAAAAAAAAATAGACTCCCCCCCTTGAAACCCCCTGCCTTTGCGCCCAAACAGCATTTTAAACACCCCATGTAGGGTTTTTGCCGAATTTGGAAAAAATTGCTTTAAACACAATTTTGGGGATTTTTTAAAAAGGGGATTCCTTGTAAAAATTAAACATTTTCAAAAAAATTTTGCAGATTTTTGGGAAAAAAAAAATTTTTTTTTATTTTCAGAGGCCGAAACCCCAAAAAAAAAATTTGTAAAAACGCCTGTGGGGTAATTATCCAACTACACACCTGGATATTTTCCCGTAAGGGGTTTTATTTTCCCAATAGGGTTTTTTTTTTTAAGGGGTATTTTTAAAATTTAGGGGAAACCCTTAGGGTTTCCGAAAATTTTAAAATGGCCCCTAAATATAATCGTAATGAAAATAAACCCCAATTTTCCAAGAAAGGTCTTCCTCCTATTCGGGGGCTTTGGTTGGCCAAAAAAAATTGCACTAGGGCCACGGTAGGATATCCTGAAAACGGCAGAATATGGGGAATCAATTTTTTAATTTTTTTTTTTCCCAGATCACTTTTCCGAATTCTTGTCCAAAAATTGTTTTAAAAAATTTAAAAATCTGCAAAAAAAAAGTAAAATTTTTTAAAATTTTTCACTTCCACTTTGCTTTAATTTTCCGGGTTGAAACACCTAATGGGTTAATAAACTAAAAAAAAAAATTCCCGGTTTTTTGAATATTTTTAAGGGGGTTTTTTTTATTTTTCTTAGATGAGGCCATTTTTGGGGGTTTTATCAAAACATAGGGGGCCAACCCAAAGTACGTTAAAAACGGGGGACCTGGTCCCAAAAAATGTATTTTTCCCAAAATTTTTTTTAAAAAATTTGAAAAAACAACTAAATTTTTTAAGCCCCCCTAATGTCGTAAAAAAAAAAAAAAAAGACATTTAAAAAAAATGATGCCAAACTAAAGCAGACAAATGGTAGATGCAGTTATAAACTATTTTGAGTGGAATAACTATCTGTCTTAATGAGAAATTTTGAAGTTTAAAAATTGGTAAATTTTTCACTTTTTTCACGAAATTTGATTTTTTTTACAAAAAAACAATCTTTTTGGCCCAAAATTTTTTCTTACCTTTTTTAAAGCACAATGTGTCACGAGAAAAAATCTTGAATCACTGGATAGGTTAAAGTGTAAAAAGTTTTCTAACAAAAAGTGCACGAAATTTTCAAAAGGGGCTCTGTCGAGAGGCCAAAATGCTCCGGGCGGAAAAAAAAAAAAAGGGGGTTAAACATGATAAAATTCCTCCTCTTTCCTCTATTTCCTGGTAAATACTACACAAAGTGTGGCCCCCACTTGTGCCCAGTACAGCCTCTCAGCCCCCGCAACACTTCAAAATAATAAAAGTCCCTAATCCCAAAAAACAATGTCCCCTTTTCACCGCTGTCACGTAAATTCCCTTTCTGTGGGGCTGTACCCCCCGGGTATTCACCAACCTCCAGAATTTCCCCCTATTGAGATTCAGTTTCTAATCTCCGGACCCACGCAACTGTAATAAACCAAGCTTTGTCCTGTTTAGAAACACAGAGAAAGAGTCTCCTATCTCCTCAAAAAGCCGAGGGTTTATTTAGCTTTTTAACCAAAAATGGGGAACGGGTCAGTACTTCAAAAAAGACTCACCTTTTTAACCAGCCGTACTTTACAGGGTTTCGGGACGTACATGTACAGACCCCTTTTACTTTGCAGTCATTTATTTGCCCCCCACAGTCGACCGGGACAAAAAATTAAAACCCGACAAAAAATCAAAATGGCCAACTGCAGTAGAAACATAAAATTGTATCAAAAACCCTGACCGTGACTGCAGTCCTGATTTGATGCTGCCGGGGTTTTCAATTCGCGTCCTTCATCGGGTCTGCGGGGGTCTGGGATCTGCCTTAACGTCCCCCTTTGGTGCAAGATTGTCAAGGTCTTTAAAGCGACAATGGTTTCCTGTTCCCACTCCGGTACTCCAAATCAGTGTCTAAGTGCACGGGCCGGCCAATGAAAGAAAGAGTCAGACGCTTTTGTTCTGGCCCAAATTTCTTATCCATGCACTCCTTCTTTTATTCAGCGAGGCACACATTGTTATATGGGATGCAGTGGGCGGGGGGCCTGTGCAGTGGGACAGTCCATAGGGAGGGGTTGAGCACAAAGTTCTCTATTGGTTCAAAGTAGTTGCCAGGAAGATGAAATTTTGGTTGTACCCAGTCAGTGCTTCTTGGGACATGTATTCGAAACTCAGTCGTTGTTGGCAGGATATATACATGGAATCGCGGCCATCTTGAATGCCTCAATTCTGCACAATCATCGTCCTCAAATGGATATCTGTATGGTCTTATAAGGAGGAAAGCTTGGTATTTTCTTATAAACAAACTTTAGCTTATTGAAACACACATGTACACATATTAGCATTAACCCTCACACTAACACATACGGCGTCTTGTGGCGCACACAGGTACATGCCTCAAGATGCCATGTCAACAAACCCTAAGGCCATGACCCCACTGCACAGGTTATTTGTCGGTTTTTCAGATGGTTTGTGGTTTAACAAACCGTTTGAAAACCCAAAAGCAACACTCCCCAATAGATTTCAATAGAAAATCCATGCAGCAGTCCCTACTGCATGGATTTTCCGCTGGACGTTTTTTCACACCAGCGGCGGTCCGAAAAAGTTTTTCGGGCGGAACATGAACATGTGGGTGCCAAGGGGGAGGGCTGGAATCCACGAACCATCGACAGAACCTTCCCCCTGCTACCAAAAAAAGACAAAATACTGGTCAGTACTTCCGACTGGTATTTGGTTGTTACCGTGTAAAGGCGGCCTAAGGCTGCTTTCACACGGAGTGTTTTTGACGCATTTTTGGTGGGGGTTTTTTTTTTTGCAGAAATACACAGTCAACACAACCAAAAATGCTCCATGTGAAAGCAACCTAATAGCTACTTCTCTTGCAACTTTCTAACCACTGATACTTTTGTAGCATGGAGAGCATTATGAGGTAGTAGAAAGAGAAACATTTTGTATGATTGAGCTTCTGTTCTCTATAGAGAATAAAGCAGTTCATTAAGATGAATAATACAAAAAAAAGTAAATTTTTAAATTTCATTTGTTTCTTTTGATTTTCGTTTTTTTTATTTAAAATTCTTACAAAATGTATATATTTTTTTTTAAAATTTAGAGTTTAATAACCTTTTTATTCATTCATATATAGTTAAGTAGGCCCAGATTTTGTATGCTGTATAACTTTTTTAGGAACATTTTTTTTTCAAATTTTTTGATTTTTCATTTTGAAAAAATGAAATGAATTTTTTTTAATCATATTAAGATACCTTTTGGGGCTCAGACAGACCACTTTGAAACTTGGTCTGCCTTGCCCTGACCAGTTATGCTCCTACTTTAGGTGCTCCACATTCATTAAATATGTCTAATCATACCAATTGGTGCAAACTAACCACTCAGTTTCACACAAATTTGGCACATTCAAAAAGCACTGTGGCTGGTGCAGAATGCTCCAAAGTTTAACGTTTTTTACATGTATTAAAGAGGGCTATGCCAGGTTTTTGACATGCCAGAATAGTGGTGCAGCACCGTTCATACATTTCGCCCTTAGTGTGTGAGTGTGGTGAATTTGTGAATGTGTGTTAATGCAGTTAGGTAGCTGGTGTATGACTGAGCACGTTTGCATACATGCATCTATGCTCATTGTGACTGTGCATCCTTGGTAAGTATGCAGGTGTGTATGTATGGAGTGGGTAAATACTGTACCTCAAACCCTCCTGGATTTTGTGGGACAGTCTTGGTATTGGGGCTGTTCTGGGTGGGCGGAAGCATTTCCTGGGATCCGGGCATATGCCTTGAAAAAAAGGCTGCAGTTAGAGCAGTGGTTTCTGCTGCCATGGCTGCTGGCAGCTGCAGCCCCTTTGCTTCACAACAATGGCAGAAATAGGAGGCCACAGGCCGGCTGTTTCTGCCATTTAAGATATCGGAATTGTATGTGCGTCCTTGCAATGAGCACACAATTCAGATGAACAGCGGGGCAGAGAAAGCTGTGCACTCCCTGCTCCTGCCATACATTGCTGTGCAGGCAGAGCGATGAAGTGATGTTATCGCGCCACCTGCGCTGCTTTCTGTCTTAGGCCCCAAGCCTAAGGCTATGTTCACATGGCTTATCCACGGTGTAATTGCGGGGACGGATTTCGCCCGTATTTACGCCGTGTGCTGTGCAGCCGGGGCAGGGTGGCTGGCAGGTCACCGGCCCCATAGGCACTCATTATCCACGGCGCATATCCCGCCATGATAATTGACATGTCCCTTTCTCCCCGCTCGCGAAATATGACGAGCGGGGAGAGGAGACAGAATCCATAGTTCTCTTTGAGAACTATGGATTACCGTAATGACTGGGACGGATTTCAGTCGCAATTCGCGCAGTACAGCACGAATTACGGACTGAAATCTGTCCCAAAATAAGCCATGTTAACATGGCCTAATGTACCAGGCTTTGGGCCCAGAACAGGCAGACTCAACGAGGGAGCGTGGAAAGGTAAGTATCTACCTACTGGGGGCTATCTAAAAGTGATGGACAGAGTAAGGCATGTGCACCAGCATATGACAAAATGTCATTATAAAGTCCGATTTGCGCAAAAAATGTGCAGAGTGAGGCGGAATATACAAAAATGTTGCATATTCTGCTGAGTTTTAAAAATTGATGGTAGACTACCTATGTTGTTAGATACAGCACAGATTTTCCATCGCTGGGTTTTTGCAGCCAGGGTACCAGCGGATACAAATTGAAATCGCCAAAAATCCGACAGTATTTCTGTGCTATGTAGACATAGCTGAGAGTATGAGGGCTGAAAGTCCCTAGAGCAGAATAAGTTCCCTTTTGACAGTAACCAGGCCCTTCCCAGTACCCTTGGTGCAGTAGATACTGAGGTGATAGTGAGAGGGGGTTAATATCAACATTGGAGTGACATAAATTAACGCCGTCTGACACCAAGCCCCAGCATTATTAATATAGGTGTCTGCTCCTAAAGAGCTCCTACAGCCATGACTGCAGTGCACACAAGCATGGAATGCTGGCGCATACAAACTTGGAATGTGTGGACATGTCCGTTATAGGCACAGAGTGTTGAACTGCCATTCGCAAGATGGCCGCTCCCATCAGCTGTTTACTAGATAATTCTCACTTTACATAATGACTGTAATTTTGGAGATTATGCTACCAAAGGTAAATTTTTTCATGTTTTGTTATATTTACATCCTTTGATCTGTAAGACAGCTTAGTATGTTCAATGGTGATAGGTCTTCTTTAAGTTTATCAATCTCCTTCACCTCCATTTCTGGCAGAATCTTGATCTGACTTTCTAAGTGAATACACTTAATTAAACCAGTTAATTTCTTTACATGCTCTTTTGTGATACTGAATACAGTATATTTAAACAGTGTACATGTCAGTTAATAAATATATAAAGAAAATTGTCTTGGTTCTGGGGTGCGTGAAACAGATTAATGCTGTTTCATTTAATTTCTATGTGAAAATCTGCTTCAATTTGAGTTAAGAGCAAGGTCACAGAACGAATTAAACTCGTATCTCAAGTTACCACTGTATATTAATATATTTTGTATAGCATGTTTTTACATTAAGGTCTTGATATATCGTCTACAAAATGTATAGTGTATGCTGTCATCATATATAGTCCACAATGCTAATATACTATGTCATGATATATAGTCCACAGTGCTTATACACTATGAAATCATGAGGTGTCATCTATAGAGCATATGCATTGCAAGGTCATAAAATATTTACTACAAAGCATATATACTATGATGTCATAATATATTTACACATTTTTTCACTGTTGCCCAGTGAACACCCTTCCCCAGTCATGCTTCATATGAAATCTTGTATTTCTTTTTCGGGGATTGTCCAGGATTAGAACAAGGCTAAGGACACACCATGTTTCTGGTTTCCATTTAATGTACACCCCAGGCTGTATATGTTAAACTGATGCCTCTAAATAATGGCATCCATCACCCATAAAAAAAAAAAAAAAGTACAGATTTAACATACACTTTTTTACTGAATGGCATTGTATAGAACCATTTAGGCTTCTGTGCTATTCTATACTTTTTTTTTGTTTTAACGGTTTACAGATGTATAGCAGCCACATAAGAGTCAAAAGGAGACACTTTTGATCTCCATCAGGCCATTTAATTCTAAGAATACATTTAGAGCATGCGTCGGTAGCTTTCCCAGCATACACTCTTCCATATTTCCCAGTCGCACCACATACTCCTATCCTGTATCAGATATTGCAACTCCGTGCACTTGAATACCAGACACAAGAACTGTTATTGTGTTATTTTATAAAGAAAGCCACCATAGTTTTTAATTCTTTCAATGTCCTGATGCAGAATGAAGCGGCTTGTTTTGCACCACTGCTTAACCTACAGGATGGTTGTGGTTGAAGTAATAATGACAATGATATTTTTGAAGATGAAGGTAATGATGGGAATAATGATTATACTGTTGATGGCGGTCTGCGGTCACTGGTCCTCTACAATGCACACTGGCTTTGTCCGCATCCTGCAGCAGCTGCTCTAGGTTTTGTGCATAAAATGTGTCCACAGGAAGCCACAGTGAACATATTAGTAGCAGCAGCCTCCCTTCTGGTCAAAGCTGTAGCCTGATCCCAGTGCTGTGAAGCAGAAGTGAGGACCACAGTGTGGTTGAATGTGGTCAGAGATCTCACATAAAGTAGTCTAACCTCTTCTAAGATCTGCACTGGACAAGCCACATGGACATTTATAGAAAAAAATGAATACTTTAAACAAACAATGCAATCGAAGCCATACCTCAGCATAAGACCCCAAGAGATGTCACCTACCCCTGTCACGGTCAAATTATTGAGTATATACATTGCTTGTCCTGTTTTATTCTGAGTTATAGCCTATGTTAGGGGCCTTTTACAAGGCACAGGACAAATACCGGTTGGTTTATCCAACCGGTATTTGTCCTGTTTTCGTGCCGTGCACACGCCCGCAGGGGGGGGCGGCTTTTCTATGGTTTGCGGAGAAAAGCCCTCCCCCTTCACATAGACATGTTCATAGTCTGTCCGAAAACTGGATGGACGAATGAACATGTTCTGTGTTTTTCGGGTGGCCGGTGGTCTGAAAAACCACCGGCGGAAAACACGTGCAGTGGGGACCGCTGCACGGATTTTCCATTTAGATACGAGTGAAAGTTTTTCAGCCGGTTTGCAGTCGGTTTTAAAAACCGAGAACCGGCTGAAAAACCGTGCCGTGGAGACAAGCCCTTATACTCCAGAGCTTCACTCACTATACTGCTGGTAGAGTCATTGTGTACGTACATTACTTATTCTGTTCTGATACAAAGTTACATCCTGTAATTCTTTTATTACAATTTTAAAGACACAATAACATATACAAAATTCACACTACATGATACAACACACAAACCCAATATACAGAACATAAGCCATAGCCTAGAATAATCATCACCAGTTCAGCCTAACACTCATCTTGTTCCCCCATAAAAACATTAACTATACAATTTTTACAACTTGTTGATTTTTTTTTTAATTATCACTTTATATATTAAACTAAATTAAACTATTGCCAACCTAAACCAAATTTGTCCTGTTTTTTTGGGCCCCGAGTAGATCCCACATCCCATGCCCCCAGTACATGATACCAGTCTGCTGATTGAGTCACTGTGTATAGTCATTAAATTAGTGGTCCTGTACTGATCTTAAAGGGAATGTGTCATCAAAAAATGACTTATTGTTTAACTCACATTTTAATGTTAAACACATTTTTTAGGAATTTTTGGTTATGTTTTTTTTTAAATTTTCCATATCACTTCATATCAGTATTTTTTAATAATTCTTAAGTCCTGCAGTTTTCACTTTGGCCACTAAGCCTAATAATCGTCTGACACTTCCTGTTCTATTTAGAGAGCTTTTCAGCAGTGTGCTCATTATCAGTAAAAGCAGGGTCAGACTGAAAGGAGACACCATTGTGTACAGATAACACAGAATCCACCAGTCACAAGAGGAGATGTCACAGCTCCCCCTCTCCCCTCCCTTCACAGTGAAAACTCTCCTATACAAGTCTATGGGACAGAATCTGTCTTAAGAATCCTAGGTGCATGAAGCTGCTGTAAAGTATCTCTCTCTCTCTCTGACTGCTGTTAAAGCAGTGCAAGCAAGAATGTCTTCCCCACAATTCTATATAGACGGACGAATTGAGAAATCTACAATCAGGAAATAAAAACGGCTAAGAGGAAAAGAATATGGATCAGGGTCTTGATTTAACCCCTTAAGGACCCTGGACATATGAGTACGTCCCAGGGTCCATAAGAGGCTTTGCAGGGGGATCGCTCCGCGACCCCCCCCGCACAGCCGCCGGGTGTTACAGCGCAAACGTCGCCCGCTGTTTAACCCGTCAGACACCGCGGCAAAGATGGCCGCGGCGTTCTGAATGAATGACGATCGGTGCCGCGCAACGACGTGCGGACGTCATTTGGTACACGGCAGCATAGCTGCAATCGATCCTACCCCCGGACATCGCACGTGGGGAGCCTTGGGAAGGCTCCTGTCACTTCCATGTCCTGGTTTGCCCCACTTCCGTCCGCAGACAGGAAGTGGGGAAACCGCCATCGTGGTACAGTCTAATGCATTGCCTATGCAATGCATTAGACTGTATTGACAATCGCGCCACCTAGTGGTCAAGCACCATAGGTGGCCTCAATGTTAAAGAAAAAAAAATAAATAAAGTTTTACAGTACAAAAAAAAAGTATTAAAAGTTCAAATCACCCCCCTTTTACCCATTTTACAAATAAAAACAATAAATTAATTTAAAAAGTTACATATATTTGAAATCGCCTTGTCCGAAAAAGTCCAATCTATAAAAATATAACATCATTTATCCCGTGTGCTGAACACCAGCGAAGAAAAAAAATTCCAAACGCCAAAATTGCGTTTTTTGGTCATTTTATGTCACTTTAAAAATGGAATAAAAGTGATCAAAAAAGTTGCATGAATTCCAAACTGCTAGCGATAAAAAGTACACTTCAGCCCGCAAAAAATGCACCCTCACTGACGTCTGAAGGCATTAGTACAAAAAAGTTATTGGTCGCACAAACTGGCGCCACAGTGCAATTCAAAATAGAAAAAGTTTGCAATTTTTTTACGGTACCAAAACATAACGGAAACCCTGCATGTTTGGTATTGCCGGATGCATATCAACCTGTAGAATACAGATAACACATTTGTATTGACAGAAAAAATTGAATGTCGTAAAAGCAAAACCCCCGCAAACATGGCAAAAATACGTTTTTTTTCACAATTTGTCCCACTTGCGGTTTCCCAGTATATTCTATAGTATAGTGAATAACACCATTAGAAAGTACATCTTGTCCCACAAAATAAAAGCCCTCATGTGTCTATATAGGTGGAAAAATAAAAAAGTTATGGCTCTGGGAAGGCGAGGAGGGAAAAACGAACGTGTCAACAAAAAAAATCTCCGGGACCTTAAGGGGTTAATAAGTAAAAAAAAGAAATTGGCGACAGATTCCCTTTAAGTTACAGCCTATTTTATATACTAGTACATAGCTGTACTCACTTTTCTGCTTTTGTAAGTACTGTGTATATACACATTACTTATCATGTACTGACTCTCAGAAACTGTATTTTATGCCAGAGCTGCACTCATAATTCTGCTGCTGGAGTTACTATGTACAATTATTACATTAGTTGTCCTGTACAGATCCTGAGATGCCTGTATTAGACCCCAGAGCTGCATACACTATTCTGCTCTTAGAACACTGTACATACACATACCTGTCCAGCATCCTCAGTTATAGCCTGTATTATACAGTACTTTCTAGTGCATCTAAAAAAAAAAATATTGAATATCACTGAAAAGATAATTGATATCAATAATTTAAGTCATATAGAGAAACCCATATATTGTATAGACTCATTACAGTATGAATTAGTATGAAAAAAAGGAAGCGGACGTTGTTCAGGACATTATTTTATTTTTACCTGTTAAAGAAGTGAGAAAAATGTCTTGTGAGAAGTGACCACATTACAGATATTAGGATTAATACGGTGAGTCCTTGCAACTAAATGAGGAACAGGCCACTTCCC
Source organism: Phyllomedusa bahiana (assembly GCA_025379985.1). Taxonomy (NCBI): domain Eukaryota; kingdom Metazoa; phylum Chordata; class Amphibia; order Anura; family Hylidae; genus Phyllomedusa; species Phyllomedusa bahiana. The sequence goes on along the minus strand of JAODAL010046605.1, from coordinate 20,429 downwards.
TGCACAGAGAGCAGAAAGTCCTCAGAGGGCTGTGGTGGTTGATATGGAGAAATCATTGTTTCACTTCTGCTGTATGAAGCTCCCTGAGGCCATTAAAGTGAAACAGACAATACACATTAATGTCCACCAAACATGCCGATTCTTGCAGGACTAGATGACCATTTAATGTATACGGAGGTGTCTCAACTCTCCTCTGACTGCAGACAACATGGTAAGGAGAAACAGGTATTTGTGTTTCAACACACCTCTGATAAGCAGCGTGTCGTGTGGTGATTTACCACCCTTTATCCATTTAGTGTATTAGGAGTTCCAGGAGAGTTAGCAGGTGGTTAAAGAGAACCTGTCACATAGTTTTTGCCCCCCTTGCTGAGGGCAGTACAAGTGCCAGACCTGCTGTTCCCAGCGCTGTGTCCCTTATTCTGTAAGATGCAGCAGTTTCAGAGCATTTAGCAGTTAAATCTGCAGTTTGCAGCCAGAAAAGAGTCATGAAGAGTCCTTTTTTCATACCCCGCCCACCTGATGCTAGCCCCGCCCACCTCAACTGATAAACCTATTACTTTGAATAGGTAGAAACATGTGAATAACGGTCAGTGGGCGGAGCTAGCATTTGGTGGGTGGAGCTAACACCTGCTCATGAATAAGAGAGGTAAATACTCTAAAACTACAGCATCTTACAGAATAAGGGACACAGCGCTGGGAACAGCATGTCTGACACTACCTTGTTCTGTCCTCAGCAAGGGGGGCATAACCTATGTGACAGGTTCTCTTTAAGTGAGAATTTGGCCAACAGCTGGCTGAAGTGTATGGCCATCCAATGTTGACAGTCTTAGTTGTACTAGTATGCAGTCTGGTCACACTGGTGACAGGTTAGGAGTCTTTCCATTATTCATGGTATCAGCGACCCACTGACTGCTTCTGCACGGAGCCACGGTCTGTCCTCCTCTTGTGAATATGCTCTAAATAAGGCGACAGGATATCCACACCAGATCAATCCAAAACAAAGGACAGAAAATCTGCATACTGGATGGAATGAAAAATACTTACTTACCTGTCACATCTCCTGCAGACTGTTCCCAGCTCCCCTACCACTCACTCCTGATGGTTCCCTGATGCTACCCCATAAACGGTTTCCTGATGCTACCCCATAAACGGTTTCCTGATTCCCCACAATCGTATTGTACACACAGGGAGATAAGTGACATGCTTGTTAATGCTTGTCTGTGGGGGCGGCGGGCTGCCGCCTCCCCCGAGTCGCGGGAGTACGCGCCGATCAGCGCGACTCCCAAACACCCGGCGTAATTGAGGGTTGTACTGTACACCACGCAATTAAGCCGTGTGAACATAGCCTACCAGTTGGGAGCCTTATCGACAACAACAAAAGGCTGTCACCACCCTCACACTCAGCTCAGAGCCATCTATAAATAAACCATACAAATTAGTAACATTATACACCTGATTAAAGGGGTATTCCCATGACATTGATTAAACATGTAGGCAAAAGGTAAAGACTATTACCAAATACATTGCTGTTCTGATTTTGCTTCATTTCAGAGTTGAAGCAGTTATTTCCTGCTGGCATACACAAGGATCTCTAGTTGCCAACCACCTCTAGTGGCATAACTCCCTGCTGTGTCTAATCAGCATCACAAGAGCTTGTTTCTCTTTCTTACAGACAAACCTTAACCCTTTAGAGCTCTGTAGACTTCTGCCCTACTTTTAAAACCCATTGATCATCAATGCCCTCTAACAGGCTCACCTAAAACTAACAGCAGAAATGAGAGTAATTTTTCTAACAGTGAGATGAGGGCCCTCATCACTTTAGAAACTGATAAGAACATAGTTATAAAACCCTCGGATAAGAGGGGGAATGTTGTGGTACTTGACCATGAACGATATAGGAGTATGTGCATGAGACTCCTTGATGATAGGTCCAACTATGCAATTCTGTCTAATGATCCCACTGAGATTTTCCAAAGGGAACTGGAAGAGATCATTATAGGGGGAGTTGATGGAGGTGTCCTGTCTAAAGAAGAGTCGCAATTTATGATTACCAAAAAACCAAAGATTGGACCTTCTATGCATTACCTAAGATTCACAAGGGTATTAGTCCCCTTAAAGGACGCCCGATAGTCTCCGGCATAGACTCTTTAACGCAGAATGCCGGGATCTACTTAGATAAGATTTTGAGGGATTATGTAATCTCTCTGCCTTCTTATCTGAGGGATACTTCAGACCTTTTAAAAAAACTAGAAGGTATTTCAGTGGATGCGGAGGTAAAGTTGGCCTCAGTGGATGTGGAGGCGTTGTATAGCAGCATTCCACACCACTGGGGCCTAAAAGCCGTGGAGTTCTTTCTTCAGACAAGGAGCAGGGTTCATGATAACCACAATCGGTTTGTGTTACAGCTACTTGAATTCGTTCTCACCCACAACTACTTCCTCTTCGGACCCAGGGTTTACCACCAGCTCAGGGGTACTGCTATGGGGAGCCCGTGTGATCCCTCGTATGCAAATTTATTCCTGTGCTGGTGGGAGAGGACCCTGGTGTTCGAAGAGGAACTGAAAGAATTCACATCACGGATTTTGTTCTGGGTTAGATTTATTGACGACATTTTTGTTCTCTGGCAGGGTACTGAGGCCCAGTTCCAATCATTCATTGAAGTTTTGAATAATAATGAGATTGGTTTAAAATTTACACATGAGCTACAGAATAGGGAAATTTCCTTTCTGGACATTAAGATATGGAAGGATTCAATGGGCTTTCTTCAGACTACCACATTTAGAAAACCACTGCAACGAATAGCCTTCTGAGGTGGGAGAGACATCATCCTCAAAAGCTCAAAGAAGGTATTCCTAAAGGACAGTACCTTCGCATGAGTCGAAACTGCTCCAGAATAGAGGACTTCTATGTCCAATCAGATCAATTACGGACACGCTTCACTGAAAGAGGCTATCCATCTTATATCCTTAAGGGGGCATTCAAATATGCATTAGAAAGGGACAGGACTTCACACCTCAACCCAAATTCTAAGACAAATAAAGAAACAAGTGAACGGAGACAAGAGTCCCCCTTGAGAATAATTGGGACATTTGACAATTGCAGTAGGGAAGTTCGCGAAATCTTATGTAAATACTGGGAGATATTGCGCACAGGCAGTGATCTGGCGGATATGTTGCCACCAAGGCCGCTGACTACCTATAGAAAGGGAAGATCTCTGCACGATAGGCTAATCCATAGCCACTATGATCCTCCTATTAAGACTCAAACATGGTTGGAACGCAAAGCGTTAGGAATGTTCAGGTGTGGCAGATGTATTTTCTGACCTATGATCCAACAGACAAAAGAATTTGTGGGGCAGGTGACAGGACAAAGATATGTGATCCGTGACTTCATTAACTGTCTCTCAAAAGGAGTCATCTATATTGGGACATGTGTATGTAAAAAGCAGTATGTGGGTAAGACCATGAGGTGCTTGAAAGTAAGGATTGGGGAACACCTGGGGGATATCAGACATCGACGTGATACCCCGATAGCTAGACATATATGGGAAGAATATGAAGGAGATGGTACATGTCTATCATTTATTGGATTTGAAAAGATATGTGTATCACCCAGAAAGGGGGACCTGGATAGGGATCTGTTATGAAAGGAGACCGAGTGGACGTATAGACTCAAGACGTTGAGACCAGGAGGACTAAATGAGGTCCTGTATTTTGGATGCTTTTTGTGAATGTGTCAAAAGGTTCATGCTGGCAATTTAGCCTTATTAGTCCATTGGGGCATAATAGCCCACTGACTATGTAAATATTGAACTATCCTTTAGTCATATATGATTAGTCCCCAGTTGGATGATGTCTCCATTGTGACTGGAACATAAATGTCCCTTCCAAAGTACCCCATAATCTCAACAAACATCTGACTATTGCCTCCTCTAAGATACCACTGTGTTTACCTAATTTCCATATAGTAGGATTCAGACTACAAGATCCGGCTAAATACCTTAAAGTATACGTATATATTATTTACAGATGTTAATCGGGACTGCTATATATAATAACAGTCAAATATTGCCATGTATTCTTAATGCACTGACCGGAGTACGTTGGCCGCTGTTGCGTGTGCGCGAATCTGGCCGCTACTGCGCATGCGCTGCCAGTTCTCGTCTGCGCACGCGCGATGTGGCCGCGAGACTACCGTTCTGTAGTCCGTGAGCCTGTTATTCACTCTGCGCATGCGCGAGACTACGATATGTTTGCTGGATATATGGCTACTTGTAAGACTATTAGCAGGTATCTAGTGATTACTAATCATGTAGTGGTTAACTATATGAAGGTAGGTGGCACACTTTACATCATTGATGTGGGGATTATGCAATTAATTTATGTAACTCTAAGCCTAAGAAAACTTTAGGGACTAGGTGGGAGGGACCTAAGTGATACTTCCGGTTTCGCCAGGTATTTAGATGGCGCGAATTTTATAAAGATGGATCACATCAAAAAATGGGGGACTCATATGAACATCTTTAAATGTCGTATCTTCTTGAACCCATGGACCATAGTCCAGAAGACCCCTGATGAACCCTAATGAGAGAGGGGGAAACGCGTCGGGCAGCGGACGGAACTAATTGCACTTCTGAAGGGCACTAAGCATAAATGTGATATGACTACTATTATCTGTTAGGTAATATCTATTTTGATACTGTGATACTGCCTCTTATATCAAGGAGGGCAGTGGATGCAGTTTATTACGTGTATCAAAGACAGTAGTCCTAAATGTGATATGATTATCATCTTTTTTTGGGCAATATCTATTTTTGATATTGTGAATACTGCCTTTTATATCAAGAGATTTTGTGTGTTTTGTGCATTTGATGTGCTATTTGTAGGTCTTATGGTTTTAATTTTTTGGCATCCATGCATCATAGATGATAGTATACTCTAAGTGAAACAGGGTGAGTCATCGAGAGGTGGGATCGCCCTTGTCGGGGGCGACTCTCCCGCCTACCTTTAGGGTCTAATAGGGATCAAGGATATTTCTCTCTATGTGTATATGCATGGATGTCTAGGTGTATATATGTGTGTTGTATTAGATATCTAAGTTAGCTTTTTAAGGTATATCAAATAAAAGTTACATTTTAGGAATAAGGGTTCTATTGTTTCTGTGATTTCTAGTGTAGAGTTGAGCCTGGAGTATCGTTATTGTTCTGTGATACGTGGTTATGTTTTTTAAAGGGGTTTTCCCACGATGTAATGTTGACGTGGGATCCTCCAAAATGGGTATTTAATCACTTTTCTAAATATATGTGATTACAAAAAGTGAAGCCTGTGAGAGCTACAGCATTTCTCAGTCCCCCTTAGTTTCCTGAAAGTTTACATTAGACACGACCAGGACATTGAAAAGAGCTGATCTGGCTGCGCTTGCGTGTTTGCACTTGTTGATGACCGGGAACATGAATGAGCTTGCAAGGGGCTGGGGAGAAAGTGCAGTGTATGAGGCTTTCTGCTGTATAGACAATCCACTGGTTGTAATGTAATTATTTGAGTAAACATTGCAGACGCTCCCGTCTTCCTCGCTCTCTGCTCACCCCCTCCCTCTCACCACTGTAGCGTTCATGATTTATCTTTTCTCCTGGGCAGGTAAGAGGTAAGGAACGCACTTCTTGGAAAAACCCTTTAAGTGTTTTAAAGGTTTTAATGCTCCGATACTTTTATACAATAAACATTTTTAGCTCATCTACACTGATTTTACAAGGCCTTTTGTGTTCCTGATATTTTTGGTTCCCTAATCCACTGCTACTTCCTTGGTGCAGATAGTTGCCTGATCCGCCGCAGACCATAGGCTTTTACACCGTAACTTCTGTGGGGACAATTTCCTGGACTTTGGTTACAACGTTGCAGCAATGACAACTTATCTAACACCTGGACAATCAATGTTTTGTTGTCTCCAGCTCTTTCAATCACCATGTTTTAGCCATGGGGTGGTAGAACCATGCATCCGAAAATAACAAGATGTAAAGGGTATGTTCACACGGCGTAATTGCTGCACGTACAGTATGCGGCGCAATTACACCGGATGTTTTGGGAGTCACGCTGGGGGGGGTGCATCAGCCTGCCAGCCCCATAGGCATGCATTACTCGCCGCAAATAAATGACATTTCACTTATCTCCCCGCGCGTACAATACGATCGTATTGTACGAGCGGGGAGAGGAGGCGTAATCCATAGTTCTCTATGAGAGCTATGGATTACCGTAATTATGGGGCGCATTTCCCCACGTATTAAGCGCAGTACACCGAGAAATACGCCCCAAACTAAGCCATGTGAACATACCCTAATTGTGCTGCTTGCACAATGTATGGCACTAGATGAAGTGCCAGTTGCACGGAACTGGTCTTCCAATAAAGCAACAACCTTTTAAACTGAGAGGTCCAGCGCTGATTCTCCCCCGTGTCAGTAGGAGGTTTACCGATGAATAGATCTCATTGAGAGTTTTGATTTTTGCTCCGATATCTCCAAGCTGGGAAACGGATTGTCACAGCTCAAGCTTCAGCGGACCTTTTACAACCCAATTCTCAATTTGAAGCTTCAGGGAGTATTGTGCCTCGTATTGCACAACTCCCAAAGGTTAGTTTATTTGCTATATACTAACGATCACTATTGTGGAAACTCCATTTATTGCACTAAGGTGCGCTGTCTCTTTTCTCCCCCTCCCTGTCTTCAATTGCTGCGGCTGGGAATAGTCCTGACGTGTGACCGCAGCATCCAGTCACTGGTCACAGGTGGTTTCTACAACTCCAGCAGCAGATGTGAATGGAGATTAGATTTTTTTTCTTTAAAAAAAATCTTTTCTCCATGTGATAACGCTCATGGCAGTGGCATCAACCATGATATGAACAGCACATGAATCAGCAGGAACCAATGCAAACAACCGGTAATTATAAAACATTTATTAAGGTTAAAGAGATAAATAATGAAACAAAAACTGAACGAGCAGCAACCACCAGGAACAGATCCCAAGACTCAAGAGGGAGACAGGTCACTGTTGACTGGTCACCTGCGCTGCCACCCTGGGGATATAATTGACTAACCAAAGTAGCCAATGGGGGTTTTAGCAGGTTTCTGCTACATGGTTTATACAGACAAGTGATGCTACAGGGAAAAGCAGGGTTACACACTGAATGAAGGGTTAACCGGTCCTGGGTTCTGTGGCCCCCTCCTTCTGTACACTGAAAGCAGCAGTGACATGAGAAACGGCCAACATACAGTAATGGGGAACCAGAACAGCAGCTGGGTGGACTATGAACAGAAGTGACTGGGTATACAGTGACGTCATTTAATGTCAGTGTGTAATCCGTGAGGCCATGCATTAAGGAAACTGAAATGATGAGGACAAAGTCTCAATTACTATAGTTCTCTGCTGGAAAGTTTGCCATCAGTGCTCACAATCACTGTCCAATGGTTCAGAATATGGAGGTCTGTAGTTCTCTCTTGAACATCCCCTCAAAGTTTAGGTCAGTCCCCATCAGTTCTTCCTCCAGGTCATCTAACGCCCACTGGTGGTCAGTGAGCTCCAAGGCTTCCCACTCCGTCTGGTAACAGAGAAAAACACATATATAGAGAGTGCAGTTAATCATAATGGAGTCTCGCACATAAGGGGAGGGGGATAACTTGCTGACAATGTACTCAGTCATGCACAGCGGCAGCTGTAGCGTTCTATTATCAGGGCGTCAAACAGATGGACTTGAACACAATGGCAAATCAAGACACCACCCACCTTAAATGCCTTGTTGGTGTCAGCAGGCATAGCCATTGCCGCACCAGTCATCTGCTCCTGCATGACACGAGACTGGTCTGCAGCTGGGACATAAGAAAAAAAGCACAGGTTACTACTACCGAGTTCAGACACATAACGAATGATCGGACGGATACTATGGTCCACAGCTCTGCTGCTCCCACTCATTATCCTACTTCAGTAGCAAACTTTTATCTGTGTCTTCAATAGAGAACCTCTGCCCAGAGGAGGGGTGGTGGTAGATACAATAGGAATACATTTGGGCTTTAACAAATGGAGTCAATGGCCATGAAAATTCTAAAATATCCTCATCATTTTACAATACCCTGCACTGTAACTTATTGACTAGTCACCTCCCCCGGGTCGCTAATCATCTGCCACCGTGATCAAAATGTAGATCACATAGGACTATGGCAAAGGACTGAGCTGACCCTGGTAAAGGAACTATGTAAGATTGTTATACAAGTGACTGAGCAGACAATTCAATATTCAGACAACTCTTGATGTAAACTGTATTGTAAGCCATCGACAAAACCAATGCCATGAGTGGCTATGTTAGGATTTAAAACGGTGTTCCAGTTAAAATGTATAGAAAGGGTGAGGGGGGGGGGTTATTTTGGCAGGAGCAGTCTTGCGCCATTCTCTGACACACTAAGGGTATGTTCGCACAATGTATTGCGGCGTGTACAGTACGCGCCACAATACATCGCGTGCTTTGGGAGCTCACGCTGACATGCATTACTCGCAGTGCGAATAAGTGACATGTCACTTATCTCCCCGTGTGTACAAAACAATCACATCTCTATGAGAACTATGGATTACCGTAACTGCGAAATGCGTGCCAAAATTACGCCGCGTGAACATACCCTAATCATGACCCATTCATCTTCTGAATAGTATTAAGGCAATGGCACATGACTGCTGCAGCCACTGATTGCCTGCAAAAGTCACAATTTGACCGCACAGCTAAATGTAAAAAAGACTGGGAGACACCAGCTGAAGCAAAGAAACAGGGTGGAGTACAAAAGGCGAGTGTGTATTTTTTGTTCTATTATTGAGCCATAGCCCGTTTTTATTTTTACTTGGAAAACCCCTTTAAAAATGAACACCTGCAAGTGCTTCTTACCATTGTCCTGTCCCAGGATAAGAGAATAGATGCTTCTTAAGCCAAACACATTCAGAAAGTACCAGGAGGCAGAGCTGACCCTAAAAAGAAAAGAATGATACACAGAAAAATCAGTGGCGCACATGCAGACCACGGGAAATCCAGGATTCCAACAAATTTATTATGAGTGGTGGGAGTAAAACTGGAATTAAAGGACTTTTGCTATAACGGAAAATCCCTTTCTGAGACTGGCTCGTAGCTCGCTGTGAGCTAGCCTCAGTGAATGGAGTGAAGGCTGTACTTACACAGTTCTCCCCATTTTCTTCCATGGCGGTGCTTGGCTATATTCAAAACTCCCATAGATATGAATGGGGGAGAGCTGCACAAGTGTGGCCATCTCTTTGCCTCTGAAAGGGAATTAGTTTCATGGCAAAAATCCATTTACTGTATCTTCTCCGGACATTCACAAATCTCTTACCAAGATGCATCCAGTGATAGCAGCTCGATGCCTTGCTGTAACATTGGCTTGAAGCGCAGGGTTAGGGGAAAGGGTACCTTAGCTAGAACAAATAGAGAACATACCAATGAAAAGAGGATCACGCTATGCTAATATTATAATAAATGATCATCGCCACAAAACCTGAAACACTCATCATCACTACTTTAAAACTTTTATGACCTACTTCATTATCATTACCTGCCCATCTTCCACCATCATCAGATCAGTAGTTGTCATTATCATCATCCCTGGAACTATCATAATCATCGTCCTCATCACCAACCCTACAGCCCTAACCATCTTTTTCATATTCATCATCCCTGGACCCCCTCATTATCATTATCCCAATCAGCAGCCTTGAACCCCTCATTATCACCATCACCAGCCTTGGCCACCTAGCAGTCTGTGCCACCTCACCATCATCACCAGCCATGGACTCCAATCCTCACACACAGAATCATCACCACCAAACCAAGACCCCTTATCATCATCATTATCACAAGCCTTGGACGCCTTATCAGCATCACCAACCCTGGTATGCTCATCTGCATCCCTGTAGCCCTCATCTTTATCACCATCACTAGCCATTGAGACCTCAGCATCACCAGTCCTGACCTAGAGAGATAATACTCATCATCTGGATCCTTTACCAACACAAGGCCTAGAGCCCTTATCATTACTCACTTGTCACGAATCCAGAGAAAGTCATATTGATCCAACCACCGATAAGGATCATAGGCAGAACATTGGTCACATTCCCCTTCATCATATCGGTCAACATTGTAGGATCTGATGGAAACAAGAGGAAAAACTGAATTATCGCACCTGGAAGAAGCTTTTTATCCTTTAAGGAAAATACTTAGGTTGTAAATAAGAACCAGCAATGGCACAATGTTAAATGTTACCGTGCAGAGCCAATTAACCACAGACAACACACAGGAACTTGCACCTGTCATAGGGGATGGGGGGACAACTTTCCTCTTTGTCTTTTTAAAAAATCCGTCTTCTGCATTATTGAAGTAAAACTTTCTCATTAGAAAAGACTGAAAAGAAAAGAAAAAAAAAAAAAAATTAAATACGGAAACCATCACATGACCCCCACAGCATCATCCTGCCTCCATTATGGTTTTGGAAGGGGATGCTGATGAGGAAGAAAGTATGGGTGGGTCACTTACCTGTTTGGAGATGTATTTGCCATTTTCTCTGAGAATTCTGCTTCGAATTAGCACCTGACTGTAAAAGGAGACACAACACACATTTACTGTTTAAAAGGCTTGTTTCAACAAAAATACCCCGTCACTGAACTGGGAAAAAAAATATTCCTAAAACTTTACAGAAAATAAGTGCATGAAGGACAAGTTCTAATGCTATAAAAGAAGGATATGCTATTATAGAAGGTATAACATTATTATATTAGGTAGTGTATGCTATAGATTAAAGGGAACCTGTCACATAGATTATGCTCCCTTGCTGAGGGCAGCACATGCTAGTGACAGACCTGCTGTTTCTAGCGCTGTGCCCCTTATTCTGTAAGATGCTGTAGTTTTAGAGTATTTAATGTTCAAATCTGCAGTTTTCAGCCAGAAAAGAGTCAGTTTTTATCAAGCCCCGCCCCCCTCAACTGATAAACCTATTACTTTGAATAGGCGGAAACGTGAATAACTGTCAGGGGCGGGGCTAGCCTTTGGTGGGTGGGGCTAACACCTGCTCATGAATAAGATTTGAGGGGTAAATGCTCTAAAACTACAGCATTTTACAGAATAAGGGACACAGTGCTGGAACAGCAGCTCTGTCACTAGCATTTGCTGCCCTCAGCAAGGAGGGCATAACCTATGTGACAGGCTCCCTTTAATATACTATTATAAAAGGTAGTGCATTCTAGGAGAGGAATATCCTATTGTGGAAGACAGTGTATAACATAACAATTATATCCTACTATAGAAGGCAGTGCATGCTATAGCATAATGTACTATTGTAGAAGGCAGTGCATGCTATAACAATAATATCCTACTATAGAAGGCAGTGCAAGCTATAGCCATAATATCCTACTATAGAAGGCAGTGCAAGCTATAGCCATAATATCCTACTATAGAAGGCAGTGCAAGCTATAGCCATAATATCCTACTATAGAAGGCAGTGCAAGCTATAGCCATAATATCCTACTATAGAAGGCAGTGCAAGCTATAGCCATAATATCCTACTATAGAAGGCAGTGCAAGCTATAGCCATATATCCTACTATAGAAGGCAGTGCAAGCTATAGCCATAATATCCTACTATAGAAGGCAGTGCAAGCTATAGCCATAATATCCTACTATAGAAGGCAGTGCAAGCTATAGCCATAATATCCTACTATAGAAGGCAGTGCAAGCTATAGCCATAATATCCTACTATAGAAGGCAGTGCAAGCTATAGCCATAATATCCTACTATAGAAGGCAGTGCATGCTATAACAATAATATCCTACTATAGAAGGCAGTGCAAGCTATAGCCATAATATCCTACTATAGAAGGCAGTGCAAGCTATAGCCATAATATCCTACTATAGAAGGCAGTGCAAGCTATAGCCAAAAAATCCTACTATAGAAGGCAGTGCAAGCTATAGCCATAATATCCTACTATAGAAGGCAGTGCAAGCTATAGCCATAATATCCTACTATAGAAGGCAGTGCAAGCTATAGCCATAATATCCTACTATAGAAGGCAGTGCAAGCTATAGCCATAATATCCTACTATAGAAGGCAGTGCAAGCTATAGCCATAATATCCTACTATAGAAGGCAGTGCAAGCTATAGCCATAATATCCTACTATAGAAGGCAGTGCAAGCTATAGCCATAATATCCTACTATAGAAGGCAGTGCAAGCTATAGCATAATATCCTACTATAGAAGGTAGTGCAAGCTATAGCATAATATCCTACTATAGAAGGCAGTGCAAGCTATAGCATAATATCCTACTATAGAAGGCAGTGTAAGCTATAACAATGATATCCTTTTATAGAAGCAGGTGCATGGTATATCATAATATGCTATTACAGTAGGCAGTACATGATATGACAATGATGTCCTTTTATAGATGGTAGTGCATGATAGCACAATAAAAGGTATTAAAATAGCTGTTACTGTAGTATTTATTATTTATTTTAGAGCGCCATTGATTCCAGGGCTCTGTACATTCAAGGGGAGTTACATACATAACAAATATTGAACAAATACAATGGTGACAAAAATGACTAGTAACTGATACAGAGAGGAAAGAGGACCCTGCCTGTGAGGGCTTACAATCTAGAAGGGAGGAGGGGAGAGACAGAAGGTGAGGGGCGGACATGTTTGTGGGCCGGTGTACTGGTGGTGGGTTAGTGTAGGTTATAGGCTCTCCTGAAGAGATGGGTTTTCAGGTTGCTTTTGAAACTGGTGAAAGTTAGGGAGAGTCTGATGTTTTGGGTTAAGGAGTTCCAGAGAATGGGTGAAGCAAGGGAGAAGTCTTGGAGACTGTTATGTGAGGAGCTGATGAGAGGGGAGCAGAGGAGAAGGTCCTGTGAGGAGCTATCTGGAGAATAAATCAGAGATGTATGGAGGGGAGAGGTTATGGAGAGCCTTGTAGGTCATGGTTAGTAACTTGAAGTGAATTCGCTGGGCAATGGAAAGCAAGTGAAGGGATTGGCAGAGGGGAGAGGCAGAGGAGTAGCGAGGAGACAGGTGAATTAGATGGGCAGCAGAGTTAAGCATGGATTGGAGGGGAGCGAGGGTGCTAGATGGGAGGCCACAGAGAAGGATGTTGCAGTAGTCTAGGCGGGAGATGACGAGGGTGTGGACTAGCGTTTTTGTAGTGTCAAAGTTGAGGAATGGGCGGATGCGTGAAATATTTTTCAGGTGGAGGCGGCAGGCGGAGGTGAGGGCTTGGATGTGTGGTTTGAAAGATAGAGAGGAGTCAAAGGTTATCCCAAGGCAGCGGACTTGTGGAGCTGGTGAGAGAGTGTAGCCATTAACAGTGATAGAGAGATCAGGTGGAGGGATAGAATGGGACGGTGGGAAGATGATGAGTTCGGTTTTATCCACATTTAGTTTTAAGAGACGGGAGGAGAAGAAGGAGGAAATGGACGATAGACAGTCTGGTTTCCGGGAGAGAAGAGAGTTAATATCAGGACCGGAGATATAAAGCTGTGTGTCGTCCGCATACAGGTGGTATTGAAAGCTGTGGGAGGCTATGAGCTGACCAAGGCTAAGAGTGTAAAGAGAGAAGAGTAAAGGACCCAGGACTGACCCCTGGGGGACAACAACAGAGAGAGGCCGGGGGGAGGATGTGGTGCAAGTGTGAGAGACACTGAATGTCCGTTCAGTGAGGGACGAGGAGATCCAGGAGAGGGCCAAGTCCGTGATGCCGAGGGAGGAGAGGATGTGTAGCAGAAGGGAATGGTCGACAGTGTCAAAGGCAGAGGACAGGTCTAAGAGGAGAAGCACAGAGTAGTGTCGTGAGGCTTTAGCAGTTACTAGGTCGTTGGTTACTTTGGTTAGGGCGGTCTCGGTAGAGTGGTGGGGACGGAAGCCAGATTGCAGTGGGTCAAGGAGAGAGTTGGAGGAGAGGTGGGAGGACAGCTGAAGATAGACGTGCTGTTCCACGAGTTTGGATGCAAAAGGAAGCAGTGAGATGGGACGATAGTTGGACAGTGAGGAGGGGTCGAGAGATGGTTTCTTAAGGATGGGTGTGATGGTCATCCTGTGATTTGGAGGTGAGCTGACTCTATTGCTCTGCATGTACAAAACTAGGTGTGATGGTAGTATGTTTAAAGGAGGAAGGGAAAATGTCAGAGGTTAATGATAGATTGAATAGGTGGGTGAGGGCTGGAAGGAGAACAGTGCTGAGGTCTGGGATGAGGTAGGATGGCAGTGGGTCAAGGTTGCAGGTAGTGAGGTTGGATTTGGTCACTAGAGAGGAAAGGTTATCGTGACTAACAGTGGGAAAGCAGGTTATGGAAGTATTCACTGGGGACTGTGTCAGGGTAAGGGTGGGTGGTGGCGATGGTGGAGATATAGAGGTGGGTAGTGGGGACTGTGGGGTGAAGCTCTCTCTGATGAGGTTGATCTTATTTAAGAAATGAGTGGCGAAATCGTCCGCTGATAGGAGAGATGGGGGAGGAGGTGCTGGGGGACGCAGGAGAGAGTTGAAGGTGTTGAATAAGTGTCTGGGGTTGTGAGACAGGGAGGATATGATGGTGGTGAAGTAATCCTGTTTGACGGTGGTGAGTGCAGACTTAAATGTGTGTAGTGATAGTTTGTATGAGGTGAAGTCGAAGTATAAAGTGTGTTGGTTTCATGTCTGATCACAATGTCATCATATGCAGTGATGTCAGTAACAAGGGGTGGGGCTGTGACAACCTTTCAGGTCTTGAATTATGCGCCGCTGACAATGCATGTCTATGGAGCTGGCACCCAACCAGCCCACCCCATTCTTTTGAATTATGCGCTGATCAGCGCATGGTTCCAAAACACCCGAGGTGTTGCGGCACGTACTATATGCGCCATAATAAGCCGTGTGAACATACCCTTATAATGTGCGGTGCAGGAACGTGCAGATATCAGCTTTCATGTAATGAAGGATTTGGTTTATTTACTGTAAATATGTGAATTGTCTGGAAATATTATCATGATGATTTCCAAATATAAGCCGTCCTCAGTTTATAAACGGGATAGGTTTGTTCTCAAGTTGAATTTGTATGCAAGTTGGAACAGGTATATTTATTAAATGTAACTCCAACACAATAGTTTTTTTTTTGTTTTTTAGTTTCGGGAAGGTTTTTTACATTTGTTTTGCTGTCTGTGCCCCTGGAACATTTCATCTCATTGTCACCTCATGTGCTGCTGTGGCATGCTGGAACTTGTAGAACATGGAACAACAAGTGCCAGCATTCTCCATAAGTCTCCGTTTGTAACAAGGGGATGTAAATCGGGGACTGCCTGTAAAAGATTGACAACTTTTCAAACATGATAGAGGTTGGTTGTCTGCAGTAAAAGATGGAATAGGTGTTACTGTAGTATAAGGCGAGTGGATCTCATATCTGATCACAAAGGCATGATACCACTTTTCTACCCAGCAGCAGACGTTACCTGTCAGACACTTGCTCCTGCGTCAGCTTCTTGTCACTTTGTAGCAAAATGGACACATAATGTCGGATCATACCGACAAAGAAAGTGATGAAGACAATGGGCAGGACGACCCACAGGCGTATGTTGGAGTCCAGTAAAAGCTCCGGCTCCGTCATGGTGACACGCTGGTCTAAATGCAAGACAAGTCTCTGTAAATAACATAGATTCATTATAGAACAGAACCTTCTGATCAACATTACCCTACATCATAGACCCTCCAGCTCCTATATATAGAGCCAGGGAGGGGTGACATAATAATTATAACAGATACCATCGTCCCTCACAGGGGAGAGGTGTGATGACGATGGATATTACCTCCCAGCCTCTTCATGTCTCATTATATATAGACCCAGGAGTCATCTAATGATAATGAACATAGACATTTCCTCGCCTCACAAACCCAGAGTGTGATGATGATGATAACAGATATTATCACAGCCGCCATTATATACAGAGCCAGGGTGTGTAGTAATAATGATGGATATTATCTTACCCCTCCCCTCCACACACACCAATTATATACAGACTTGAGACATATAGGATAGTATCCTCCCCCTCATGATATACAGGCTCGGGGTGTGATGTAATAATGATGATGATGGATACTATCCTCCTGTCATGATATACAGGGCAGGGGTGGAATGTAATGATGATGATGTCTATGATCTCTTCCCTCATTATACACAGACTCAGGGAGTGATGTAATAATAGCGATGATGATTATGTCACCTCCCGGCTCCTCACCATTCTCATTCTATACATTGGCTGTGAATACTTGTGTATATTTATGTGACGTCATAAAGCTGCTGAAGGCTTTTCCATTACATCACAGCCCACGTCCCATTGACATACCTACCCCGAGGACCTCCCGGCTCCGTTCACGATTTCACCGCTAACCGGGCCGCCCTCACAGAAATCTTCGCCACCACCCAGCGTACTCCGGATCACAAGCCTCGAATCCGATTGGTTGCTCCGCAGAAGTACCAGGACGCTAATTGGTTCGTCCATTTGCCTATCATTCATTGGCTTAGAATGTTTCTTATTATGACCGTCAGATCTGTCCAATGAAAACATGAGAAAGGCGGAAGAAGGCGGGTCCCAACGCGAAAGACCCTACCGGTTCCCCGTCCGTAACCATGGTAACGGAAAAACGGGCCCGGCTTGTAGCCGCCATGTTTCCCTGACTAGAGGCGCAGTTACTGGGTTTAGCAGTCCAGGTGTTGCGGACAGATTGTACTAGTTTAACTATTAAATGAAAGATGCAGCCTAAAGCGGGGTGTTGTGCGCAGGCGTACTTATCTTCAGTCTGAGCATGCGCTGAATTCATCCCAGTGGCTCGTGGTATATGATATATCTATTGAATGACGTATATTTTACACCAACATTTTGGGGAACCTTAAAGGGGTTGTCTCACTACAAGGATTGCTTTTTATGTTAAAGATTTTTCAAAAACAAGTCACTTTGCAATATGTGTCCATTAACAGTGTCCTACCTATTCCTAGATATCCCCTCTTGTATGGGCTCCATCATCTCCTCAGGTCGCTATAGCTACAGACCTGTTTGATCTCTCCTGATAGGCTGCCAGCACTGGTTGCTATAGCTACAGACCTGGCTTCTACTGCAGCCTAGTGGAAGCCAGTAAACACGCCCCTGCATTCAAAGTGAAACCAAGAAAACAGGATTGAGGTGTGATGAATCAATGTAGTGAGACAACCCTTTAATCCTGCTGCAGGGATTCCTGTTCCCTAGCTTCCAAGAACCATAACTATGTTCGTTTTCCGCCTATATGGACGTACAGGAGCTCGTTTTTTTAGGGATTAGATGTGTTTTTTAATGGTGCCATTAGCCGTACCATATCATTTAATGGAAAATTAAGAAAAAAATTATTTGTGTGATGGAAAAACAAAACACAATTCTGCCATTTTCGCAGGGGTTGCTTTGTTATGAGTTCACTGTGAAGGACATAATATGTGTATGCTGTAGGTCGGTACGAATCCAGTGATACCACATTTTTAAAATTTCCTTAAGGGTAAGTTCACACAGCGTAAATTTGGCGCGCATTTTGCCGCATATTTGAGCTTAATATGCGGCGAGATGCGCGCCGCAGTTACGGTAATCCATAGCTCTCATAGAGAACTATGGATTACGCCTCGTCCCCCCACTCGTACAATACGATGGTATTGTACGCGTGGGGAGATAATTGTTTCAATTATACGCGGTGATTACGCGCCGCGAGTAATGCATGTCAATGGGGCCGGTGGTCTGCCGGCACCCCCGTGCTTCA
This sequence comes from Phyllomedusa bahiana, assembly GCA_025379985.1. NCBI lineage: Eukaryota > Metazoa > Chordata > Amphibia > Anura > Hylidae > Phyllomedusa > Phyllomedusa bahiana. The sequence goes on along the minus strand of JAODAL010046605.1, from coordinate 2,608 downwards.
GGAGTACGCACCGATCAGCGTGACTCCCAACACACCTGGTGATTTGCGGCGCGTACTGTACGCGCTGCATTTACGCTGCTTGAACATAGCCTTATGTTTTAGTATTTTTTCAAAAGTTTTTATTTTTTCACATTTGAGGTGCAGCAACATTTTGTTTGACCAATACTTTTTTTTTTTAAGTTAGGGCTCGTTTTTGAAGGCTGAAGTGTAGTTTATACTGGTATTACTTTAGGATATATGTGACTTGTGGATCCTAAAAGTGCAATTTTGTCTTTGGGATTTAATTTTCTTACTGTGTTCACCATACAAGATCAATAATGTAATATTTTAATAGATCAGACTATCATGGACCCTGCACTGCCAAATATATGTAACTATTTTATTTGTGAAATAGCAAAAGAAAGGTGTTTTTAATGATTTTTATTTAAGGGGTTTTCTAATTATAATGATTTAACATGTAGGGACAGGTAATTGAAGACTTTTTCTAAATACATTGCTTTCTTGATTTTCCTTGGTCAGGAGATAAAGATTTTATTTCCCCTTAGAGAACACAAGTGTCTCTGGTTACGACCATCTCTCCCCACCTCCATCTGTTTTCTCTTATCTGTCATTGCTTTAAAGGGGTTGTCTCACTACAAACATCATATTTTAAAATGTGGCATAAATGGAAGTTTGTCCTAGGATACCATTAACAAAGTGCTATGGCTTAGTAGAACAGGTGAATTTTGTGCCTGCATAGCAACCTGCTAGTGCCCAGGACGGATTCTGCCCACCTAATCGGTCAGTGGTTTTGGGCCCTGCTGTATGATGTGCAGTCCCGCCCAGGTCAGTGTCGGGAGCGCACACATTGGGGCACATTTATCAACAGTGTCTAACTGTAAGATAGTTTTGAGTTAGACCCGACAGTCTTACAATGCACCACATTTATCATAGTGTTGATAAATCTGGCTCAGGTTAGAACTGCCTAGTCTTAACTTTGTACTACTATTAGGTTGGCTTACTTTTACTTCACAAACTGCAACAAAATTCTGGCGCATTTTTGTCGCATTTAAGCCATACTCCTTTCCCCATGAAACCACGCCCTCTTTGTCGGACGAGACGCAAGAGCATCTGAAACTGTCTAAAACACATAGTAAATGTGCTGTAAAGTTTGTGAGACGTTATTTTTGGCGCAAATTGAGCCAGAATTCTGGCGCAACTACCTTGATAAATGTGCCCAGTGTGTTGATGCTGTGCTGGGATGGAGAGAGAGACCTGATGCTGTGCTGGGACGAGAGACAGAGACACCTGATGCTGTGCTGGGACAGCGAGACACACCTGATGCTGTGCTGAGAGACAGAGACACCTGATGCTGTGCTGGGACAGCGAGACACACCTGATGCTGTGCTGAGAGACAGAGACACCTGATCAGGGGCGTAACTACCGGGGTAGCAGGGGTAGCAGTTGCTACGGGGCCCCTGCGCTTAGGGGGGCCGCGGGGCAGCTGCTACCGCATCCGCTACCCCGGTAATGCAGCTCCTGGGCCTGCCGGCAGTGAACTTAACAGTTCACTGCGGCGGGCAGGGAGCTGGGGGGCCCGGCGCGTGCTGCCTCTGAACGCCCGGGCCCTCCGGCCCGGGTGTTCAGAGGCAGTGATACCCGGAGGTAGCAGAACGGAGCGCCGATCACTCCGCTCTGCTACTTCCCCTGCCAGCACTCTGTGGTCACGTGGGTGCGTGCGGTGACGTCACATCACCGCGCCGTCCGCGCTGAGCGCAGAGGCTGCAGGGAGAACAGCAGAGCGGAGCGAGCGGCGCATCGGGGGAGCGTGGACCGAGGTAAGTAAACTGTTTATTATTTTGCCTGCCTGTATACCCCTAAGCCTGCCTATAGACCCCCTATGCCTACCTATAGACCCCCTAAGCCTGCCTATAGACCCCCTAAGCCTGCCTATAGACCCCCAAGCCTGCCTATAGGCCCCCCAGCGTGCCTTTAGGCCCCCTAAGCCTGCTATAAACCCCCTAAGCCTGCCTATAGACCCCCTAAGCCACCTATAACACACCCCAGCCTGCCTATAGACCCCCCATGCCTACCTATAGACCCCCTCCGCCTGCCCATAGACCCCCTAAGCCTGCCTATACACCCCTCAGCCTGTCTATAGACCCCCTAAGCCTGCCTATACCCCCCCCAGCCTGCCTATAAACCCCCTAAGCCTGCCTATAGACCCCATATGCCTGCCTATACGCCCCCCAGCCTGCCTATACACCCCCCTAAACCTGCCTATACACCCCCTAAGCCCCGCCTATATGCCCCCTAAGCCTGCCTATACAGCCCCCTAGCCTTCCTATACAGCCCCCAAGCCTTCCTGTAGACCCCCCAGCTTGCCGTAGACCCCCCCACTTTCCTGCCTGAATAGCCCTATAGCTACCGTGAAGCCTGTCTGCCTATAAGCCCCTATAAACCCCCTAAAGCTTGCCCTACCTAGATAGCCCCCAAAAACTGCCTGTCTACTTATATGAGGCCCCTTTAGGCTACCTAAACCCTATCTATTTGGCCCCTATAGCCTACTACCCTCACCGTTGGCTCCCTATAGCATCAAACCTGCCCCCTATAGGGCACCTATTTTGGG
>JAODAL010046604.1:0-30748 GCA_025379985.1 Phyllomedusa bahiana | reverse complement strand
CCATTTTTTTTGGCTACCAATAGTCACAAACAGGACCCCAATTTGGATGTACAAAAATGAAAAACAAAAACTGGAGGGAACAGGCTGGAACTGGGGGAAGGGGGATAAAAAATTTTTTTGTTTTTTTTAAGGGGCCCTGGAGCTAAAAACAGTCCTTTAATGACTAAAAACAAAGAAAGACAAACTCTAATAAGGGGATGAATAGTACCTGTTTGGATTTTTATCTAGCACTTTTTAGTGGAATTTGTGTCTGTACAGTGCTTTTTTATTTAGTTACAGTAGGGGAAATTTATTGACTCCAAAATAGAGGTCATGGTTTGGGGGTTTTATCGGGCTTTTGTATGGGGTAATTGTTATCAATCACTCTGTACAGTGTGTTTGTTCAATAATTAAATGTAATTTATGGGGGTAATTTTGGTCTTGTCCAGTATTTTTTTTTTTATCAGAAAACATAGGGGTAAATTATATGATCTGATGGGGGGGGGTTTTTGTTGGGCCCTTTAAAATAATGTATTTTTTTGAAATTATCCTGTAAGAGGAATCTTGTTTACTAAGTCACGGGGAAAAAATCATGTATGTAAGTAACATTTAGCCCTGTTATTGTACTATTATTTGCTGATGTTATATGTATATAAATATTTTTGTGTGGGGTTAAATGGGCATATGCCATAGGGTTTCTGTCCCCAATCTTTAAAAATTCTTTTCAATGTCCCTGGTAATGAACCAGCACTGCATCTATCTGCACTCTAAAGAATAGTTGAAAATGGTTACCACCTATATGAAAAGAAAACAGGGTACATGAAGTCTGCACACAACCAATGCCAAAGATCACAAACAATATTGCAGACCCAAAAAATAAAGGAAATAAATCTTAAGTTGTATATAAAGGAGAATTAAAAATAATTAAAACTAGGGGTAAAACATGCAAAATTCCCCCAAAAAATCCACTAGTATGTATGGAAGCAAAAAAGTGATGACTGGCACATAGAATATAATATATTATTATTCTCAGAAACAAATTATATACAGTTCTACAAAACAAGCAGCTTTCTATCTGCTAAATATAAAGTAAATTATCACAAGGGAAAAAAATCCCCAACCAAATATGCACAATCATAAGACCAATAAGAATCTCAGAATAAAGATGGAAACAACCCACACATAATGTGTTTGATACAAAATGACAAATAACAATACAGTTCATGGGTTAAAAATAAAGTACCCAATCTAAGAGCATGCACATCAGCCAAATGCAGCTGACAGGTGAAATATGAATAAAGGGACTTATGTGTTGGCTAGGAAGATCCAATGGGTATTTTTCGAACCAGCACATAGGTTCTCTTTATTCATATCGCACCTGACTACTGAATTTGGCTTGTGTATGCCACTGCCATAACAATTCATTAAAGAGGTTGTCTCACTACAAGGATTGCTTTTTATGTTTAAGATCTTGCAAAAACAAGTCACTTTGCAATGTGTGTCCATTAACAGTGTCCTACCTATTCCGAGATATCCCCTCGTGTATGGGCTGCATCAGCTCCTCAGGTCGCTTTAGCTACAGACCTTTTTTTTTCTATCCTGATAGGCTGCCAGCACTGGTTGCTATAGCTACAGTCCTGGCTTCTACTGCGGAGTAGTAGAAGCCAGTAAACACACCCTTGAATTCAAAGTGAAACCAAGAAAACAGGAGTGAGGTAAGATGAATCTATGTAGAGAGACAACCCCTTTAATGTTCTGTGCTGGAGAATAGTTCTTTAGCTCTTGTAAATGTTTTTTTTTTCAGTAGCTGGGATTAATACTTTTAAAATGGGGCTATTGCCTTTTATATAATAATTTAGCAGTGGCTCAGTGGTTAACACTGATGCCTTAATGGCCGTTCACACGGCTTATTTTGGGCACAGATTGCAGCCGTATTGTGCGCCGTACTGCGCTGCAATACGGCTGGGATCCGTCCCAGCCATTACGGTAATCCACAGTTTTCATAGAGTTGAAATCACACCATGGACCACATCTGCAAGGAGTTTCTATGTTCTTCCTGTGCTTGCATGGGTTTCCTCCGGGTATTTCAGTTGTACTGCAACTCCTAAAACACACTGATCTGAAAGTCAGACTGTGAGACCCAATGTGGACAGAGGCCAAAGTGAATAATGAAATACTCCGAACAGCGCTGTAGAATATAACGGCGATACATAAAATAGTATTTAAAAAAATCCTATTAATCACTGATTTGTTGACATCTCCATCTTTTGTAGAAGCTGCAATGTGCAATATATTCTGTTCAAGTCCCTACATAACATCAGCATCCAAACTACAGCGGATGAGAACCTCAAACACAGCACCATAGATCCCTATTGACATAAAACATGGTTATAATATATCTACCTGAATAAGGGACATAGAGGAAACTTGTCAAGGTCGGAGCATATTACCGTTTAGTCACATAGTGCTACACTGCAGACAAATAGGCTGTCTCCCGTGTAAGAATTCATCTCTAAGATCTATGACCTTTATACCCACAGTCATGGAGCTTTGAATATACTGACAATTTTTATGAAACTCTACTTTCCCTACATTTACGATTACATTACTCTATAGTATTCTAACACTCACTAACCACATCTGCAAATGTATCTGCAATCAGCAGGACACGGCAAAAGCATGCATTTATAACTTATCTGTATTTGGCCATGTTGCCCAAAGCATCACAAAACGTGAAGTTAGAACTCGATCACCAGGGGGTTTTACATTTGCATCTAAACCATAAGATTAGAAGGCTTTTCGGCTTTGTAAATAAACACAACAAAATCCAGCACTGTGTACTTACCACATTTTCTTTGCCGCAGTACAAGCTGAAATCATTGGATATAATTGCAGCGTACTGAAGAAGCACTTTGTTGATGGTCTAAAATGAAAGCATATATAATTGCAATAGAATAACAGCATGTACATTTTGCACTGTTATTTGCTAACTACTCACTGAACTCACACAGCTTCCAGCCTACATTAGCATACATTCAAACTAACTGCATTAGGAAAAAAAACATCTAAACGTGCTAAAAATCATATTAACAGCCACAGTACAATAAAATCACACAGGACAGGAAAAGACAACACAGAACAATGAAACACAATTAGAGCATTAAGGGCATGTCCCCTCGGCAAAGGATTTCAGCCGGATTTACAGAAGGTTTTCGGTTTAGAAAGCCGTCTGTAAACCAGCTGTCAACCTTTTACGTGGACTTTAATAGAAGATCCATGCAGCAGTCCCCACAGCACAGATTTTCTGCCTGACTTTTTTTTAGACCACCTGCGGTTCGAAAAACTTAGAACATGTTCATTCTTCCGCCTGGTTTTCAGGCGGAACATGAAAAAGGGCGGAGGGGAAGGGGGGGGGATTGAACCCGAAAAACCTTGGAAAAAGCCGCCCCCCCCTTTGTGCCAAAAAAAAAGACAAAATTTACCGGTCGGCATTTCCCAACCGGGTTTTTCGCCCTTTTGCAGTGTAAAGGGGCCAAAAATTTTTTCTTATTAGACTGAAAGGATGTTCCCTAAAAAAACATTAGCATTATGGACTTAAAAGAATTTCATCGGGTTGGCTTATACCCCCAAATCTGAAGAGGATTTGATAGAGGGAAAAGTTTTAGCTCTGGATTATAGGGTTATACGATAGAAAAGTTTGAGCTTATGTATATGGGGTTAAATGAAAAAAGCTGAGCTTGTGAAAATAGGGGTTATTTTATAAAAAGCTGAGCTATTGTATATAGGGTTTTATGATAGAAAACCCTGAGCTCTGTGATTATGGGGTTTAATTTTGATAAAAAAAGTAGCTCTGTGTTTTAAAAGGGTTATTGAAAAGAAAGTGAGCTCGTAAATTTTATAGTGGTTTAGAGATGGGCAAATTTTAAATTCAAACCGAAGGGGGAAATTTCTTTTTGAATTTCGGGAAAACTTGGGTTTTTCGCCCCGAATTTCAAAATTTTGGGGTACTTCGGGTGAACCGAAGTTTTGCCTTTTGTGATAAAAGGGGCTGCGAGCACTTTGGCCTACAGGGGGCAAAGCACTCTGGGGGGAAGAAGGGCATAGCCTGCTTGAATGTCAAAAGTTTGAAGCCAACAGAGACCGGCGGGTTTTTTTGTGAGGGTAAACCCGCATATTTTAAGCCCGTAGCGCGGCTGGGAGCTCACACTCCTCTACTTACGCCCGGGGAAGGGGGTTTCCCTGGGGGTAAAAGGGCCTTTCTGAAGAACTGTTTTTTAAAACAGCGTTTTCTGGGGGGTTGTCTCGTTTGGTTTCCCCAGAGACTTTTCCCTCGGGAATGTTCTATTTTTTTTTTTTTTGGGGGTATTGGATCGGGAAATCCGTGTGCGTCCATGCACCCCGGGGCTTATCCCATTAAATTATCCAAGTGGGATCTAAGCCATTTTCCTGTTGTATTCATTTTAAAGGGAAACAGCGTTTTTCAAATTAAAACCATTTCTTTTTTTGGTGCTGAATTCAAATTCCCAAATTTACACCCAGGGGTTTTTTTAAAGCGTTGTTTTGCGGGGTTTTGTGTTTTCCCAAAATTTAAACCCGTTTTTTTCAACCCCCAAAATTTTTATTTTTTTTTGGTACCCTAATTCCCCAAGAAAAGGGCCCTTAATTACAACTGTAATTTTCCTTTTTGTGTGGCTAGAAAAAAACCGAAATTTTGTAAAACGTTTACTAGTTTTTTGGGGCTCAATTCTATTGCGCAATTTACATCCAGGGGGTTAAATTTTAAGCGTTGTTTTGCTGGTTTTGCTGCAAAAAAAAACCCCGTTTTTTAAACCCCAAATATAAATTTTATTTTTTTTTTTGGTACCTAATTCACAAAAAAAGGGTTTTTTTACAACTGTATCTCTTGTTTGTGGGCGTAAAAAACGAAAATTGTAACCGCTACAAAGCTACTATTTTTGGGGCGGCTAAATTTTTTTGGCGCAATTTACATGGGGGGTTTAAATTTAAAGCTTTTGTTTTGCTGGTGGCTGACAAAATAAACCGTCTTTTTCAACGCCAAAATTATTTTTATTTTTTTTTTGGGTTTAGCCAAACCCCACAAGAAAAGGCCAAATTACAATTGTTTTTCTCTTGTTGTGGGGGGGCGTAGAAAACACGAAATTTGGGAAACACGTATTTTTTTTGTCTGGGTCTCAATTTTTTTGGCGAAAATTTACATCCAGGGGTTAAAAATTAAGCGTTTTTTTGCTGGTGTGCTGACAAAAAATAAACCGTTTTTTCAACGCCAAAAAAAATATTTTTTTTTTTTGGTTTGGCCCCAAATTCACAAGAAAAAGGCAAATTACCCCTGTTAAAATCTTTTGTGTGGCTTTAAAAAACACGAAAATTGAAAACACGATTTGTTTATGCGGCTCAATTCTTTTGGGCCAATTACATCCGGGGGTTTTAAATTTTAAGCTTTGGGTTTTTTTTTCCGGGTGTGCTGACAAAAAAAAAACCCGCTTTTTCAACCCCCAAAAAATTATTTTTAATTTTTTTTTGTAGCATAATTCAAAAGGGCAAAGGGTTTTTAATTTAAAGCCTTTTTTGTGTTTTTTACTTTTTGAAAAACACACAGTGTTTGGGAAAAGGGCACTTTACAAGTAAATTTTTCCTGGCCTTTTTGGGGGAAAGGCCAATTTTTTACCCCAAGGGGTTTCCCCAAGCTTGTTACTGGGTTCTTTTGGGGAGTCAAAAAACAGGGTGTATTTTTATCTTTATACAGATAGTTTCCATCAAAAAAGTGTCTTTTACATTTTAGAACAAACGGTAGGCAGGCCCAGGGGAAGGTGGCAGGCTCTGCAACTGCGGTGGCCCGTGGCAAAAAAACATTTCTGAAAGGGGCCCCAAGGCCCGCGGGCACAAAAAGGGGACGCGCAGCGGGGGGCCCACTTTTTGAGGGCCCCAACTGCCGCTGTATCTAGCGGCCGTGGTTTTTCACCCACCCAAGGGTTCTTTGTTTGGGATTGACTAGGTCACCCTCTTCCCCCCCGGGATGAATCTGACAACCCCAGCCAAGGTCTTGGGGGGAACCCCCAAAAACAAAAAACTTATTTGGGCCCGGGGGCCCGGGGAAAGGGGTTCACGGCCCTTTAAAACCTGTCCTCAGCCCGCCTAAGTCCATCCCAGTCCCCTCAGCCAGGGATTACTATGTGGTCGGGCTCGCGCCCCCCTATATAGCGAGGAAAGAACAATTTGGGGGAGGGCGGGTTCAGAAAAGCTACTTTGGCAGCGAAAAATTTTGGGGGCCAAAATCCCAGCTTTTTTCCCAGTGGGCCGGAAAAGGGTATAGATGTGGAGAGTGGAAGGGGAAAGGTCATGGGGTTGAGAGGTCACCTGGGGCTTCCCAAGCCCGTGATGGGGACAGTAGGCGTTTGAAACACAAATAGTTGATGTTTGTAGCCAAACCGCATTTGGGAGCCGGGTGAAAAAAAGGGTTTCCCATATGTCAGGAGAAGGGGCCGTCAGCTTGCGCGTCAGGCAGCGGCGAAAGCCAGCAAGTGGGTTTTTGGGGCCCCGGGGGGAGGACAGCAGGGAAAGCAGCTTTTGGAGGTCGGGAAACGGACCAAAGCCCCCCGGGGAAAGGAAAAACCCGCTTCGCAGGTCTAAAACAGTAGGGCAAAAAGGGGCCCCGGGAAACCCAAAAAGGGCAGCCCCCGGCCCGGGTTTTAAATCAGTGCGGGAGCGTTGGGGGTTTAAAATTTCACTATTTCGGGGGGTGTGGAAAGTTCTTTCAAGAAAAGGGAGGAGCCAATTTTGGGTATATGTAGAAATTTTGGGGTGGCGGGAAAGGAAGCGTGGCCGGGGAGCTAACTTTGGGGCACAAGGGCCCCTGCGTCAACAAAAGGGCAGCGCCACCACCCGGGGGGCCGGGGAAAAAAAGTGGCTCAGATGTGGTGGTCCACCCTCCCGCGGGCACCCACCCGGCAGGGGGCCAGTGGCACGCATGCCATTTCAGCCTTAAAGGGGCTCCCCCAACCTCTGCAAAAAGGCCCTTTTTTTTCTCTTTGACATCCCTCCCCCGGTCATTCCCCCTGTTTCCCTCGCTCCCTCATGGCGCCAGCAGTCGTTCAGAGGGGGAAAATTGTAAAAAAGGACAACATATGCGTCCAACCATCCAAAGGTGCAGCAGCTTTGGGCCAGTTTCCTGTCCCAAATTGTTTGGAATCCAGGGCCCCCCTTTCCAAAAGGTGGGGCTCTGCACCATTCAGAGAACTAATGGCTTGTGCCGAGGAGATTGGGGGTTCCAAGCCGTAAATTTCCCTTTTTCCCAAAAAAATCAGTACCAAACACTTCATAAATATTTGAACAGAAAGTGGGTCAGTCCCTTTTAACTTACGGGTTTTTTCCAAGGTTTCACGGGCAAACGCGGACGTTTTGGAGCTGTAACTACGGTCAGGGCCAGGACATGTCCTTTTCGGGCCCCCTGGGTGAAAGTGCTTTTCCCGCCCAAAGGGGACACCCAAAAACTTGGACAGGAGACGCCCCTTTCCCCTCCACGGGTTTTCAAACCCGCTGTTCCCGCCACAATGTCCGCCTCCCCCTCCTCCACCACCCCCACCATCTCAGCCTCCACAATATGCTCCCCCATTCCCATGTGTAGGGCCCGCGGGTTTTCAGCAGTTCTACACCTAGCTTTTCCCCGGCGAACGAAGGGCCCCCAGGGGAGGGAAATGCCCCCGCGTCAAAAGCAGCAAAAAAAATCGATGTGTGGGCTTTTTTCCGCGCCAACTGCAAAAACGGAAACCCCTGGTTTACGGACAAATGGGAGGAACATGGTGTCCGCGCCGCCCAAGAGGAGGGTTGGGCAATTTCCCCTGCAAGGGGCATGTGTTCAAAACTGGTTTTTAAAAAAGGTTTCCCGAAGGGCATCCCGATCTTCAGAACATTCTGAAAATGGGCCCGGAAACTGGGGGCATGCAATTTATCCTTCCTTTCAAAGCCAGGAACACCCTCCTCGAGTTTTCAGCGGCAGAACGGGCCTTTTTCCCCAAAACCCCTCTGAAATTTTCGATGTTTTTCCAACCCCCCTGGAAATTTCCCGCCTTCCAAAAATGTTGGGGCCCCACTGTAAGAACAGGGGAAAGGCCAAATTTAAAGAAATTTTTTTATGACCAGGCAGACAGAAGTAAATCCCCTGTGTAACTTTTATTTCACCAGTGGCACCATCGTGAAAAACCTGCCGTTTGTTGAGGGGCCTTTTGAAAAAAAGGGAAAGTTATTTGTTTAAAAGGGCCGGGCCCGGACTCGGGATGAATAACGCATTTTCCCCTGCTTCATTCCTGGAAAAAAAAATGCTGAAAAAAAACTGTCTGGGGAGGGGGGCTGGAGATTGGCCCAAACTACATCTCGGGGGCCACATGAGTTCCCGTGGGGAATGAATGGGGGAGGAGGAGGAGGAGGACATTGGGAGCAAAGCATTGTCTGGTGAAATGAGTGGGTTTTCTACCCAGGTGGAAAAAGAGAGGGAGGAGCCCGGAGCAGCTGGAGGGGGTGGGTGGAGATAGGAAGGGCGAGGCAGATGACCCCAAGGGACCGTGGCGTTCAAATGGAAATGGAGGCAGGGGCCCCTCGGAGTTCACTTGTGCAAAGTCCCGCAGCATGCTTTTTGCCCGGGGCCTAGTGACAGCCGAATAGTCCCCATCCGGCAGAGGGGAACCCTTTTGGGTCCCCCACCCTATTGGACCCCCGCTACCGGTCCAAAAAGGGAGCCTTTTTTCCCCTATTGAAAAGGGAAGACAAAAATCAAAATATATAGGGAAATCCCCCCGGGAAACAAATTGGGCCGGGTGCCCATGTGCGGCATCGTCCCTCCTCTGAAGGTCTGACCGGGGGGTTCCCCCACGTCACGTACTACTGCCGCGGCTGTGGGGGAAAAGGGGGGGGGGTAAAAGGGGCCGTACCCGCTCCCCTCAGGGGAGTAACCTAATCTGGGTCACTAATGAAACAGTTTCCCTTTACCCGCCTATTTAGGAGGGGGTCACCCAACAGCAGCAGCAGGGCCTGGAGCATTCCCTGAAAACCAAAAAAAGGTTGTGGCTACTTGGACAGCACCCTTGGGGGCCCCAGTTAGAAGATCCCCTGGACAAATTTGGGGGGCCAAACTGGATGGGGTGGCCCCAACTTGGCCCAGTTTGCAGTGGAGAAGGTTTTTCCTGCCCTCCAGTAGAGTGGCATCAGAGGGGTGGGTTTAGTGCGGGGGGGGCCAATTTGTTACCCCAAAAAGGAAAAACCCCCTTGTCCACGGGGAAATGTTGAAAAGGGCTGACCTTTTTCAAGATGAATTTAGGCGGTGGATCGGCCGGATTTCCCCCCAATGGGCCCTTTGGCGTCAGTCCCGGGGGGTTTTTTTTAAACTACCTGCCTCAGCCACTTAAATTTTTGTGCCGCCACCCCCTGATTGGGCCAAAACATCTGGATAGTTTCTACCCTTGCCAAACCCCCGTCCTTTTTTCCAGGGGGCTGGTATTGGGCCCCCCACCTCAACAAATCTGGGCATTGTGCCACTTATGTGCCATGCTGCTGCTGCTGTTTCTGTTGCCCTGACATCCCCACTGTGTCATTGTGACTCTTTCGGCCCTGGTTACTGTTTTGCCAACCCCCAAAAATGTCATTGGGGCCCACTCTCTGACCCATGCTGTTTCTCCCGTCATCACCTCCACTCTCTGTTTTTTGTGCCCCTGCCTGACCCCATGCTGCTGCCCCCCGTTTTACCTCCGCTCTCCAATTTTGCCGCTCCGTGGCCTAATACTATTTTGCCACCTGCAGAATGTTTATTTTGCCCCCTCTCTGAAAACCTTTATGCTGGTTTCTCCTTTCATCACCCCCACTCTCTGTCATTGTGCCACCGGCCCGACCTCATGCCCCTGCCGCCGTGGCCTCCGTCTCAGTCATTTGTGCCGCTCTGGGGGGCCTTTAAAACTATTTTTCCACCTGCAGGAAATTCCCTTTTTGCCACTCTCTTGGGCCTCATCTTTTTGCTCCTGTCCAAACACCCCCACTCTCCCGTATTGTGCCCCTTCCTGACCCAAGTGGCCGCCGTGACCTGCCTCTCAGTCAATTTTGCCGCTCTGTGGCCCAATTTTATTTTGCCACCCGCGAATGTTTATTGTGCCACTCTCTGACCTCATGCTATGCTGTGACTCCTGTCGGCCCTCCACACTGTGTCATTGTGCCCCGGTTCCCGACCTCTTTGGGCTGCCGTGGCGCTGGGCCGGGGCCCCCCACACTGTGGCCCACTTGTTTTTTCCCCCTTCCCGAGATTTTTTCATTGTTTCCCCCTGTCTGACCTCATACTGCTGCCGCCCTGAACCCCCACACTGGGAAACTTTTTGCCACTCCTGGGGGCCTAATACTGGTTTTTTCCACCTCCAGAAGCCATTGTGCCCCCGTCTGACCTCCCTATGCTGCCGCCGTGACCTCCACACTTTTGTGATTGTGGGCCCCTCCGGGGCCCTAATACTGTTTTTTTTTCCCCTTCCCCTAATGTCATTGTGGGGCCCCGTCTGACCCCATACTGTTGGGCCCCCGTGACCCCCACACTGTTTCTTGTGCCCTCTGTGGGCCCAATTTCGTTTGCCGCCTCCATAATGTAAATTTTGCCACTGCCCCCGACCTCTTTCTGCTGCCGGGGGTTGGGCCCCAAAACTTTGTGATTGTGGGCCCCTCTGTGGCCTAATAAATGTTTTGCCGCCTCCATAATGTCATTGTGGGCCCCTGTTTTGACCCCCCCCCTACTGCTGGCCCGCCGGGGGACCTCCAACTGTAAAACATTGTGCCAAATCTGTGGGGCCCAATACTGTTTTTGCCACCTCCAGAATGCCATTGTGCCCCTGTTTTTACCTCATACTGGCCCGCCGCCGTGACCTCCACACTGTGTTTATTGTGCCACTCTGTTTCCTAATTTTGTTTTTCCGCCCCCCATAATGTCATTTTGCCAAATGTCTGACCTCAACCCGCGCCCCCGTGCCTCCACCTGTATTTATTGTTCCCACCTGTGGGGCCAATACTGTTTTTTTCCGCCTCCATAATTTTCCCTTTTTCCACTGCCCTTTACCTTTATTTCTGCTGCCGGCCCTGACCTCCACCCCTGTGGATTGTTTCCCCCCCTGTGGCCAATAAATGTTTTGCCGCCCCCATAATGTCATTTTGCCACTGTTTTGACCCCAACCCGCTGCCCCCGTGGGCCTCCACACTGTATCATTGTGCCACTCTGGGGGCCTAAATTTCTGTTTTTTCCCCCTCCAGAATGCCAATTTTTGCCCCTGTCGCCCCCATACTGCTGCCCCCCCGTGCCTCCACACTGTGTGAAATTTTGCCACTCTGTGCCCTAATACTGTTTTTCCCTCCCCTAAATTTCATTTTGCCACTGTCTGACCCCATACTGCTGCCCCGGGGACCTCCCCACTGTATTAATTTTTGCCAATCTGTGGGCCCAATATGGTTTTTTCCACCTCCGAATGCCTTTGGGCCACTGTTTTTGACCTTTTCAAATTACTTTTTTTTCTTTTTTCCGGGGGGGGGGGGGGGGGGGTTTTGGGGGGGGGGGAAACCCCCACACTGTGTGATTGTGGGCCACCCCCCTGTGCCCAATACTGTTTTTCCGCCCCCAGAATTTTCATTGTGCCCCTGCCTGACCTCATGCTGCTGCTGCCATGACCCCCAACCCCTTTTGTGATTGTGCCACTTGTGGCCTAATACTGTTTTTTCCCCCCTCCAGAATGTCATTGGGGCCACTGGCCCCGACCTATGCTGCTGTGGCTGCCGCCCCTCACCTCCCCCAAATCTATCCCCCAATTTTTGCCACCCGAGCTCCTCAAACTTGTTTTTTTCCCCTTTCGCTTTGGGAAAGACTTTATCAGGCAAAATTCCCCCCTTGAGTTTTTTTTGGGCAGTTTTGCCTCTTAAGTTTCCCAGGGAATTTTTTAGTGAAGCGATTCTAAAGCGGCGGATTTATGGGGCGTGTTTAACTAAAACCCCAACCATTTTTATAAGCCAAAACCCCCCTCCCTCTGCATATTTAAGCATGGCACAACCTTTCACAGCACCCTGCAGGCTCTTGGGCAGCCCCAAATAGCTGTTTTTTAACGTGGGTTCGGGGCCGAAGTAAATTTGGGAACCCAAACGAATTTTGTCGGAAAAATTCGGCGAAGTGACCGAAAACCCAATTTTTTGAAAATTCGGCCAAACTCTAAATGGGTTATTGATAGAAAAAACTGAGCTCTGTGATATAAAAGGGGTTTTATGAAAGAAAAGGGTGAAAACTATGTGATTTAAAGGGGTTTTTTATTATGGAGAAAGGGGCTTTGGGTCTGGGGATTTTATTGGGTTATATGACCCGGGAGAGAAGCTGAGCCCCTGGATATAAAAGGGTTTAAAGATTTGAAGGGAGAGGGTGTTTAGCTCTGGGGGGGATATATTTGGGTTTTAAAAGATTTGAGGGGAGAGCTGAGCTCGTGATATAAAAGGGGTTTTAAATTTAGAGGGGTAGAAAACCAAGCTCTGTGATATTTTAGGAATTAAATTATAGGGGGAGAAGAATGGCTCTTTTGATATATAGGGTTATATGATAGAAAGAGAGTAGGTGAGCTCTGTGATACATAGGGTTATATGATAGAGGAGAGAAGTTGAGCTCTGTGATATATAGGGTTATATGATAGAGGAGAGAAGCTGAGCTCTGTGATATATAGGGTTATATTATAGAGGATAGAAGCCGAGCTCTGTGATATATAGGGTTATATGATAGAAAGAGAGAAGCTGAGCTCTGTGATATATAGGGTTATATGATAGAGGAGAGAAGTTGAGCTCTGTGATATATAGGATTATATGATAGAGGAGAGAAGCTGAGCTCTGTGATATATAGGGTTATATGCAGGGGCGTCGCTAGGCAAATTTAGTCGGGGCACAAAGCCGAACAAAGCTGCCTGTGCCCTGAGTCTCAGACCGCCGGCTCCAGGCTGCGGGCCTGCAGCACCGACGTTCTATTGAGCTGTAGTGCGTGCTCTGGACGCACTCACAGCTCAGGATGGTTGCTAGGTGCAGGGAGGGAGGGACAGCGACAGCAGTAGATGACGGGAGCTCAGGAGGGAGGAGGGGGCGCCGGCTGCTCACACTGCCAGAGTCAGGAAGTTCCGGGGCACAGCACAGTGTCCGGCAGTGAGAGGCTGCGCCCCATGCTGTGATCTCTGCTCCCATCTCCTGCAGCTGCAGTGCCCTCATGGCTTCAGCAGCTCCCACAGGTACACACATCCAGTGAGTGAGTGAGGAGCCTCCCTGTATAGACCAGGACTACAGAGTGTAATAGGAGGGAAACAGCAATATATTCATGAATGTAAACTGTACTGAGTGTGTGTTTGTCTGAGTGTGTCCCTGGCTCTGTCTGTGTCAGTGAGTGTGTGTGTGTGTGTCTGAGTGTGTGTGTCTGAGTGTGTGTGTGTGTGTCTGAGTGTGTGTGTGTCTGAGTGTGTGTGTCTGAGTGTGTGTGTATCTGAGTGTGTGTGTCTGAGTGTGTGTGTGTGTCTGAGTGTGTGTGTCTGAGTGTGTGTGTCTGAGTGTGTGTGTGTCTGAGTGTGTGTGTGTCTGAGTGTGTGTGTGTCTGAGTGTGTGTGTGTCTGAGTGTGTGTGTGTGTCTGAGTGAGTGTGTGTCTGAGTGAGTGTGTGTGTCTGAGTGAGTGTGTGTGTCTGAGTGAGTGTGTGTGTCTGAGTGTGTGTGTGTGTGTGTCTGAGTGTGTGTGTGTGTCTGAGTGAGTGTGTGTCTGAGTGAGTGTGTGTGTCTGAGTGAGTGTGTGTCTGAGTGAGTGTGTGTCTGAGTGAGTGTGTCTGAGTGAGTGTGTGTGTGTGTGTCTGAGTGAGTGTGTCTGAGTGAGTGTCTGAGTGTGTGTGTGTGTGTCTGAGTGAGTGAGTGTGTCTGAGTGTGTGTGTCTGAGTGTGTGTGTGTGTGTCTGAGTGTGTGTCTGAGAGTGTGTCTGAGTGAGTGTGTGTGTCTGAGTGAGTGTGTCTGAGTGTGTGTGTGTGTGTCTGAGTGAGTGTGTCTGAGTGTGTGTGTGTCTGTGTCTGAGTGAGTGTGTCTGAGTGTGTGTGTGTCTGAGTGAGTGAGTGTGTCTGAGTGTGTGTGTGTGTGTCTGAGTGAGTGTGTCTGAGTGTGTATGTGTGTGTCTGAGTGTATGTGTCTGAGTGTGTGTGTCTGAGTGAGTGTGTGTGTCTGAGTTAGTGAGTGTGTGTGTGTGTGTGTCTGAGTTAGTGAGTGTGTATGTGTGTGTCTGAGTTAGTGAGTGTGTGTCTGAGTGTGTGTGTGTGTGTGTGTGTGTGTGTGTGTGTCTGAGTGTGTGTGTGTGTGTGTCTGAGTGTGTGTGTGTGTGTGTGTCTGAGTGTGTGTGTGTCTGAGTGTGTGTGTGTGTGTGTCTGAGTGTGTGTGTGTCTGAGTGAGTGAGTGTGTCTGAGTGAGTGTGTCTGAGTTAGTGAGTGTGTGTGTCTGAGTGTGTGTGTCTGAGTGAGTGTGTCTGAGTGTGTGTGTCTGAGTGAGTGTGTCTGAGTGTGTGTGTCTGAGTGTGTGTGTCTGAGTGAGTGTGTGTGTCTGAGTGTGTGTCTGAGTGTGTGTGTGTGTGTCTGAGTGAGTGAGTGTGTCTGAGTGAGTGAGTGTGTCTGAGTGTGTGTGTCTGAGTGAGTGTGTCTGAGTGAGTGTGTGTGTCTGAGTGTGTGTGTCTGTGTGTGTGTCTGAGTGTGTGTGTGTCTGAGTGTGTGTGTCTGAGTGTGTGTGTGTGTCTGAGTGTGTGTGTCTGAGTGTGTGTGTCTGAGTGTGTGTGTGTCTGAGTGTGTGTGTGTCTGAGTGTGTGTGTCTGAGTGTGTGTGTCTGAGTGTGTGTGTCTGAGTGTGTGTCTGAGTGTGTGTGTGTCTGAGTGTGTGTGTCTGAGTGTGTGTGTCTGAGTGTGTGTGTCTGAGTTAGTGAGTGTGTGTGTGTCTGAGTGTGTGTCTGAGTTAGTGAGTGTGTGTGTGTCTGAGTGTGTGTGTCTGAGTGTGTGTGTGTGTGTGAGTGGTGTGTGTCTGAGTGAGTGAGTGAGTGTGTCTGAGTGAGTGTGTGTGTCTGAGTGAGTGTGTGTGTCTGAGTGTGTGTGTGTCTGAGTGTGTGTGTCTGAGTGAGTGTGTGTGTGTGTGTGTCTGTGTGTGTCTGAGTGTGTGTCTGTGTGTGTCTGTGTGTGTGTGTCTGAGTGTGTGTGTGTGTCTGAGTGTGTGTGTCTGAGTGTGTGTGTGTCTGAGTGTGTGTGTCTGAGTGTGTGTGTCTGAGTGTGTGTGTCTGAGTGTGTGTGTGTGTGTCTGAGTGTGTGTGTGTCTGAGTGTGTGTGTGTGTCTGAGTGAGTGTGTCTGAGTGTGTGTGTCTGAGTGTGTGTCTGAGTGTGTGTGTCTGAGTGTGTGTGTGTCTGAGTGAGTGTGTGTCTGAGTGAGTGTGTGTCTGAGTGTGTGTGTCTGAGTTAGTGAGTGTATGTGTGTCTGAGTGTATGTGTCTGAGTGTGTGTCTGAGTGTGTGTGTCTGAGTGTGTGTGTGTCTGAGTGTGTGTGTGTCTGAGTGTGTGTGTGTCTGAGTGAGTGTGTGTCTGAGTGAGTGTGTCTGAGTGTGTGTGTCTGAGTGAGTGTGTCTGAGTGAGTGTGTCTGAGTGAGTGTGTCTGAGTGTGTGTGTCTGAGTGTGTGTGTGTGTGTGTGTGTCTGAGTGTGTGTCTGAGTGTGTGTGTCTGAGTGTGTGTCTGAGTGTGTGTGTGTCTGAGTGTGTGTGTGTCTGAGTGTGTGTGTGTCTGAGTGTGTGTGAGTGTGTGTGTGTCTGAGTGTGTGTGTGTCTGAGTGTGTGTGTGTGTGTGAGTGTGTGTGTGTGAGTGTGTGTGTCTGAGTGAGTGTGTTTTTCTGAGTGAGTGTGTCTGAGTGTGTGTGTGTGTGTCTGAGTGAGTGTGTCTGAGTGTGTGTGTGTGTGTTTGTCTGAGTGTGTGTTTGTCTGAGTGAGTGTGTCTGAGCGTGTCTGAGTGTGTCTGAGTGTGTGTGTCTGAGTGTGTGTGTCTGAGTGAGTGTGTCTGAGTGTGTGTCTGAGTGTGTGTGTGTCTGAGTGTGTGTGTCTGAGTGAGTGTGTCTGAGTGTGTGTGTCTGAGTGTGTGTGTGTCTGAGTGAGTGAGTGTGTCTGAGTGAGTGTGTCTGAGTGTGTCTGAGTGTGTGTGTGTGTGTGTGTGTCTGAGTGAGTGTGTCTGAGTGTGTGTGTGTCTGAGTGTGTGTGTGTGTGTCTGAGTGTGTGTGTCTGAGTGTGTATGTGTCTGAGTGTGTGTGTGTCTGAGTGTGTGAGTGAGTGTGTCTGAGTGTGTGTGTCTGAGTTAGTAAGTGTGCGTGTGTGTGTGTCTGAGTGTGTGTGTGTCTGAGTGAGTGTGTCTGAGTGTGTGTGTGTGTGTGTCTGAGTGTGTGTGTCCGTGTGTGTCTGAGTGTGTGTGTGTGTGTGAGTGTGTGTGTGTGAGTATGAATGAATATATGTTCATAATGCATAAATTGTGGGGCGCTTTTTTCTGCGTATTTGCGCTTCAATACGCCAGACATTCGCACGGCAATTACGGTAATTCATAGCTCTCCTATGCTATGGATTACATGTCGTATTGTATGCACAGGGGGTGCAGCTTTTGGTTCCAAAACACACAGCGTATTGCGGTGTGTACCATACTCACAATAAGTCGTGTGAACATAGCCAAAGGGCCCGGGCCCCGGATGTATTGGGACCCTAGCAACGCCCCTGGTTATATGATAGAGGAGAGAAGCTGATCTCTGTGATATATAGGGTTATATGATAGGGGAGAGGAGCTGAGCTCTGTGATATATAGGGTTATATGATAGAGGAGAGGAGCTGAGCTCTGTGATACATAAGGTTATAAATAGAGGAGAGAAGCTGAGCTCTGTGATATATAGGGTTATATGATAGATGATAGAAGCTGAGCTCTGTGATATGTAGGGTTATATGATAGAGGAGAGAAGCTGAGCTCTGTGATATATAGGGTTATATGATAGAGGACAGAAGCCTAGCTCTGATATATAGGGTTATATGATTTGATGCAGAATTTATTAATAAACAGCAGAGTAGATTCTGACAGATTTCCTACAAGAGAAAATTAAAGTCATACTGACTGCACCCTCATACAGTAATTGACACTTTGACAGCTTGCCTTGTATCAGTGTGTGTATAGAGCAACTATTGTATGTGGGCAGGAAAAGCAGGACTTCCAATCAGGATTTACTCTGTTTTTTACTCCGAAATCCTAGTTCAAATAATATAAACCTATATATCATTGAACATCGCTTCTGTCCCTGCATTTTCTGCTCTGAGAAATGGTAGCATACACTATTTGTCCAATTCACATTATGGAGGCTTTTCTTAAACATTGGTGACCCACTGGTTCAATGTACCATCAATGACTGCTGGGAAAGGATTCAATCTCTATGACCCTCATTGGCTCAAAAAACATTGAAATTGCGGCACATTTTAAAGTTTCCTATTAATCTACTACAACTCTCAACAGGCTAGGAGTTGCAACACATGTATGACATTTTGCAGAATAGAAGTAGCACTAAATAATAAGAAGCTTGTTTTGTCCTCTTCACTCCCACAATTGGCAGTTCCCTGTGTTTGGACCAATCAGAAATTGATTTCCTATCTAACTGATTTACATCACATCTAATGGTCATGCCACTAAAACAGTGTATGTAAAGTTGAAACCAGAAGTTTACATACACTATATAAAAAGACACATATGCATGTTTTTCTCACTATCTGACATGAAATCAGAATAAACGTTACCCATTTAGACCAATTAGGAACCAAATTATGTTATTTGCCAATATGCCAGAATACATGAGAGGAGAAATTTTTAAGGATCACTTTTTATTACTTTTCTGCAAGTCAAAAGTTTCACCAACTCACTAGATTTACTATGCCCTTTAAACAATTTGGGACAGCCCATTTGACAATGTCATGTCTTTGGAAGCTTTTGATAGGTTTATTGCAATATCTAAGTTAATTAGGGACACACCTATAGATGTATTTTATTGCACATCAGAAACACACTGCTTCTGTGTGTAACATCATGGGAAAGTCTAGATACCAGGAAGAGAATTGTGGACTTGCACGAGTCTGAATATCCCATTGGGTGCAATTTCCAGCTACCTGAAAGTGTCTCATTCATCTGTAAAAACAATTATACGAAAGTACAACCAAGATGGGAATGTCCATCAATCATACCGCTAAGGCAGGAGATGGGTTCTGTGTCTCAGAGATGAATATGCTTTGGTCTAACATGCGCATATCAACTCAAGAACAAAAGCAAAAAGACCCTGGGAAGACGCTGCGGAAGCTGGTCAAGATTGTGTCATTATCATCTCAAGCCATTCAGCCAGGAGTATAGCTTGGGAAGGAAAATGGAGTCTTTCAAATGCCACAAGACACAAAGCATACTGTCCAAACTGATTATAAAGTGCTTAAGGATAAGCAATCAATGTTTTGAGTGGGCCATCACAAAGACCTGATCTCCAATCTATTGAAAAAATTTCTGGCCAAAGCTGAAAAGGCAGGTGCAAGCAAGGCGACCTACAAACATGGCTCAGTTACATAAATTCTCTCAGGTGGAATGAGCCAAAATTCCTACCAACTTTTGGGAGAAGCTTGTGGAAGGATATCCAAAATGTTTGACCTATGTCATGTGTTTAAGGGCAATAGTACCAAAATACTAATAAAAATGCATGTAAACTTTTGACTTTGCAGAAAGTTATAAAATTGCCTTACCCCTTAACGACCGCCCTCCCACCGACTTTTGATGTCGGGCAGTGCAGGTCGTTCATCTGCAGTGACCTCTTTTGATGTCGCTGCAGACATTGAGGTTTGCGGCGAGGAGCAGAGGAAACCTCCGCTTCCTGCCACTTAACCCATTGATTGCCGCGGTTCATGATCGCAGCGTAATTAAAGGGCTTTCCCCTGCTCTGTCGGGCATGATCAGGGACACCGATGAACGACAGCAGCCACGGGGAGTAATGGACTGCTCAATAAGCGCTGGAGACCGAGAGTAGCCCGAGGGCTATCTGTGTAAGAAGCCAGCGATCAGGCCAGGTTGTGCGCTGCCTTGATCACTGCCTATAATGTATTAGAATATATGAATAGGCAAATACATTAAAAAGTGTAAAAAAAAAACAGTAAAATAACTATTACTCCCTTCATGGGAGTAAAAAAAAAGAAAACGTGTAGAAAAAATAAATAAAATAAATAAAAATAAACTATTTAATAAAAATTGTGCTATATTACACACAAAACAAAAACCGTACACATATTAGGTATCGACACGACCGTAATAACCTGTAGAATTAACTTAACAAGTTATTAAGTGTGAAATGTGAATCGTGAAAAAAAAATTGAAACAAAAACAAAAAAACTGAAAACAATGTGAAAAAAAATGTGAAAAAAAATTATGCAATAATGTTTAAGTGAACTTAAACCATTCACCACAAAAGTACAACTTGTCCCGAATAAAAAGAGTCCTCATTCAACTGCGGCATTGAAAAAATAAAAATGTTACAACTGTTGAAACGCAGGGAGGCAAGAACTAAAAAAATGTGCTCCTCATTACATACTTTTCAGGCGTTCAGCTTAAGGCCCCGTTCACACGGCTTATTCTGGGACAGATTGGAGCCGTACTGCGCGCCGTTATTTGCGCTTCAGCTACGGTCCAATCGTCCCAGTAACTACGGTATTAATCACAGTCTCATAGGAACTATGGATTCCGTCTCTCCTCCCGTCGGCGAGTCCGCCGCAGGGTGGGAGAAAGTTGACACGTCATTATTTACGGGCGGACGCGGCGTAATTATGCATTGTCTTATGGGGCGGCGAGCCCAGCGCCCCCGCCGCGCTCCCACCCCGCCCTCATCCCCGCCCTTTATTTAAGACGTAACTGCAGGCGAAATCGGCCGCCAATTAGGCTTGAATTAAGCCGTGGAAACACGGCTAAGGGGATAACAATTCTTTCTTTTAATTATTCTGGCATTAGGAAATATAAATATTTTGGTCTAATTAAATCTAAAAGGGTGAGGGTTATTCTGATTTCACGTCAGATAGTGAGAAAAACAGGCATGTGTGTCTTTATATAGTGTATGCAAACTTCTGGTTTCAACTGTATATGTATCGTATAGGGTTACTGTTCAACAGAAATGGAGTAGAAAGCTTTATACAAATAATTCTGTATAATAAAGAGGTGTTCCGTGACTACAAAAGCAAAGAAAAACTGGATAGTCTGTCAGGGAATGATAAAAAATAGCAGAAAATAAAACTTACCTTGGAAACCCTCTCGTTGCAGCGCTGTGAAAGGTCCAGGTGATCCCGATAGAAGGCATCACTGTTCAGTCTTCATGTGTTCCTGCAGCCATTCACAGGTATCAGTGGTCATGTGCCTGTTGCAGCCTGTGATTGGGTGGAGGGTCAAGTGAAGACTGAACAGTGATGTTATCTGCTGCAATCACCAGGATGGCCACTGTAATGAGAGAGTTTACTAGGTATTGTTTTTCCGTTTATTTTTTTAATCAATGAACATCCCTTTATTATAAATCTCACTGAAACTGATACACATAACAGGTAGCCAGGATTTTAAATGAAGGTCAGTGTATAATGTATTCACGTCATCTCCCATAGGAGATGTCAAATGGCCGTAGGCCATACTCATGTGTCTTACTTATGTTCGTGCACTATACTGAATTACTGTATAATTTATTTATAGTATTTAGATATTTTTGGTTTTTTTTCATAAAAATATGCTTAAAAAGAATATCGTGATATGGTGCAGTCCTATAAAACAAGAAAACTTGATTTCCCAGGGAACGCTTTTCCCTTATTTTTTTTTTTTTTGCTGAGCAGATCCACTGAAGCAAGACAAGTAAAGTAGTATCCAGACAAGCCTTAGGGCTAAGACAAAGCAGCAAGACATGTCTTCTAAACTGTGTGTCCTAGTTGAAAATCGAAACTTTTTTGCTCTAAAAAAATAAAAAAATTCTTAAAAAACCTACCCTTAAAAAAGGGCTATTACCCGTTAAAGTTATCCATATTGTCCTGCATAACTGGGGCTGTTTTAGAAATTCTGACAATCACAACCATGAATATGTCCAACAACAAACATTTGTCCAGTAGCTGTCAATGGTTGTTATGGTGAGGGGACAACAAAAAAAAAATCACAATGATCAAACTGTATGATCATTAGCATTGTAGCTTAACTAGAAATGCTAAAATGCAGTAGTGTCAGCACTTAATGTCAGATAGAAGAACCAATTTCAGCAGCGAGGTAATGCTATGCAAGGTTAAGTGGACAGATGCAGTACTTTATATAGACATGGCATGAGCACAGCTAGTGAACAGGGGTATTGTCAGAAATGGGTATGGTACCACTGTCTAATGAGGCAGGAGTAATTCTGATTAAGCAAAAATACTGTACATTTTGAAGGTGACTTTAATGGGTTTCCCGCTTAAATATTCAAGTAAAAATTTTTTTTTTTGAGTGGTAAAAGGCATACATGCAAACCTCTCCAGTTTTTGGCGTGTGGGTCCCGCTATTTGGGGTCCCCCCCGCCCTCACGGGGGACGTTGGGCATTCCTCCGCCCGCATCAGGCGGCGTGGGTCCTTTAAATGACCGCGGCGAAGAGTAGCGCTGGTGCGCTACTCTGGCGCCGCCTGTCGTTCCCTCAGGTGGGTGAAGTGGGCGATGCGGCCCGCTTCAACCCGCCGGAACTCGCTGAGCAAACCAAACAAGGAGGAGCAGGAGGGATCGCTCTCTCCCCCTGTATGTCCGGCGACGCTGTGCGCCGTTTACACACATGCTAGCGGTCACAGAGGGAAGTGACGAGCAGGCTGCCCCTCTCGTACCCTGGGTCCGCTGTGGATATCGAGCTGGAGCTGGACGCTTCTGCAGGAGCCTGGCCTGGTAAGTGGATTTTTTTATTTTTATTTTTATTAGTTTTAGGGGGGCACTGTCTGGGCTACATGGAGGTGGTCTACTGGATACAATGGGGTTTACCTGGCTACAATGGGGGGTCTACCTAGCTTACAAATGGGGCAATTCTGGCAAACAGAGGGGGAATACTGGCTACAATGGGGGCATACCTGGCAAACAGAGAGGTCACTACCTGGCTTACTAGGGAGGCACTAACTGGCTACAGGGGGCACTTCCTGGCTACATGGGGGGCACTAACTGGCTACAATGGGGGTACTACCGGGGCGATAATAAAGGGGGTATACATGGCTACAATGGGGGCACTACCTGGCTTTACATGGGGGGTCTAATGGCAACAATGGGAGGCAACGTCCTGCTATAATGGGGGTATACCTGGTACAATGGGGAATACCTGGCTAAGATGGGGGGCACTACCTGGCTAACAATGGGGGCAACATACCTGCTAACTATGGGCGGCACTACCTGGCAACAATGGGGGCTACTACCGGGGGGACTAACGATGGGGCACTACTGGCTTACAGAGGGGGACCTATCCTGACTAACAATGTGGGTAATCTACATGGCAACAGAGGGGGCATACTGGAAAGGCAATGGGGGGTCTACCTGGCCACAGAGGGGGTACTACATGGCCAACAGAGGGGGCTCTATGGCAATAACAATGGGGGCATCTACTGGCAAAATTGGGGGCACTACCTGGCTAACAGATGGGGGGCATCTACCTGGCTAACAAAGGGGGGAATCTACCTGGCTGACAAATTTGGTCACTGGCTACAGAGAGGGCAATTATTTGGTACAAGGGGGCATTACCCTGCCTGTAAAGGGGCAACTACCTGGTTTTGGGGTAATACCTGGGGGGCTTAGGGAATTATGGCTTTCTTCAAAGCGTTATGCAGTTAGGTGGAGTAGGTGTGGCTTTTTGAAGGGGCGTGGCATACCATCAAGATGGGCGTGGCCATGCAAATTTTTGCCGCAGCGCTCTACGCGTACCGCCCACTAGTATCTCTTGCTTTTTCATTTTCAAAAGTTGCCAACTATGGTAAAAGGGTCACACTTACCACTCCACTTCTCTACTTATCAACACTGCTGCTCCTGGTGCTCTGGCTGGGTCTTGTGTTTGATTCCCCCAGAGCACCACCACTGATCATGTGCCATTGTCTAAATTAAATATTCAGCGCTGCTTATAGTTTATCCATCACAAGTGTACTGCCTTGGTAAGGGGAATATTTCAGGCAACCCCTTCTTGTATCACTCCATGAAAGAAAAATCTTCAAGGCATATAGGAATTATTCCAAATTATCAAAAACTTTTCTTCATCCTTTACCATTCAGCATTATATAGATATGCAATCATGTCGGCATAGTGTAAAACAAAGTCTAAAAACACTGATGCTGTAATATTTCTTTTTTTTTAGTTTGCACGGTAGCACAAAAACAGTTGCTTTCCTTATCCTTTCTGTTTTGCGGAGTTCCTCAGTCTTTCTGTGGGAAACTCCTATACAGAGCGGATAAAACGCTACGATGGAGAGTTGCGGAAGAAAAATCTTCTGAAAACGTCGCATCTAGCGGTGATATCCTCAAGAAGCAAAAGGTTGTATGCACCGTCAAGGATTACTGCACCAGGTTTTTTAGACTTTGTTGGACACTATGCTACACAATTGCATAATCTTTATTATGCTGATTGTGAAAGATGAAGTAAAGTTTTGATATTTGGAATAATTCCTATATGCCTTGAAGATATTTCTTGCATGTGCCATTGTCTGACATCACCATTCAGAGTGTTCACTTCCAAACGGTGATGTAAAAAAAAAAGAAGAAGCTTGTGCCAATCAGCAGCCTAAGTGATGACTATCTGACTGGAAGCAAACAGAAGACTGGGTCAGAATACTGGCAGTGGGCGCACTAGAATAGAGAGGAGTGGGGAAGTATGTATGACTTATTGCAGCAGCACCACCACCAACTTACTTTCAAATATTGAGCAGGAAAACCTCTTTAAGTAGTGTTATGACTATAGAAAAATCAAATAGTGTAATAAAATTAATTTATTGATGCAGAAGGTATCATGTGTCTAAACTGTCATAGTAAAAAAGATCCTCAAGGATTAATTATGGTAGCTGCAGACAACACGGTCCTTCCTCTCTAGTTTGAAACACACAAGCAAGACCCATTGGTGGGGAAAATCCTCGGTTTAGGACATTATTCCAAGCACTCATTATAAGCAATACACATAGACAGAGCAGCAACTTACTGAAATTTACCTTTGCAAATCTTCTCATTAAATGAGAAAGCGCTTCCGGATTAGGACACTCCAGTTTCTTGATAATCTCAAAGCTTTGATTTAATTGTGTGAAGACGTCAACAACTGAGCAGGAAAACAAGGCATGTTCTGAGGTGGCCTGGAACTGAGAAAAAACAATATTTCTTATATACCATAATAATTTCAGTGAATCAGTAACCACGTGCAGTAAAAATGCTTTTTTGTTAGCAGTTTTACACTTACTCTGTCTCCTCAGGCTGTGGGTGGTTCTACAGCAGTGATTAGCATATTCAGTTTCTAGGGAGCTGTTACCCTGAGGTTAGGTCTACACAGCACTGGACAAAAAACAACCTGAAAACCAAATTCTAAAAACGTTCATAAAACTGAGTTTTTTGTCCACTGCCTGTCAAAAGTTGCTGAAAAAACGGTCATTTTTTGGCACATTTTTGTGGCATTTTTTGGTGCTTTTTGTTTTGCAGAGATATGCAACAATAGATTTGCTATGTATTTCTGCAAAAAATATACCAAAAAATGTCCGTCGCTTTACATAGACTAAAATTGTAAATTTTATGCCCTGTTCAGTAGTTTTTTGCAACATGTTTCAAAAAACAACCAACAAATAAAATGAACAGAAAAAGACGTTCTGTGGAGACAACAGGACGCTTTTACTATAGAAGTCTAGGGGACTGCTTTTCAGAGATTTGAGAAGCAAAATTATTGTATTTAAAAAAGATTAACTTCACTACACAAAAGGTACATGGGTTTATCTGTAATCTTCTTGAAGATAACATCTCCTGCACAGTGTCAGGCTATGTCTACATGTCCCTTTTTTAAGCGTTCAGCGTTTTTGACACTGTGCAGGAGATTTTATCTTCAAGAAGATTACATACAAGGTCATGTACCTTTTGTTTAGTGAAGTTAAAGGGGTTGTCTCACTACATTGATTCATCTTACCTCAGTCCTGTTTTCTTGGTTTCACTTTGAATTCAGGGGCGTGTTTACTGGCTTATACTAGGTGCGTAGAAGCCAGGTATGTAGCTATAGCAACCGTGCTAGTAGCCTTTCATGACCAAGATCAAAAGGTACTGTAGCTATAGCGACCTGAGGAGCTGATGCAGCCCATACAAGCGGGGATATCTAGGAATAGGCAGGACACTGGTAATGGAACATATATTACAAAGTGACTTGTTTTTGCCAAGTTCTTTAATAAAAACGAATCCCTGTAGTGAGTCACCCTTTATTCTTTTTAGATAAATAGTTTGCTTAGAATGTCAAGTGGGGGATGTCACTCCCTGCTCTCAGCTAATCAGATAACAAATGTCCATATGTTATGCAGGTTACCATAGAAAATTCAGAGCACATAAAAACTGCTCATATCTTACGACTAAAGTAAAATCTATTGACCAATGTATTTAGAAAGAGTTTTCATTTTACCTTCCCTTTATGTTTAATGCTCATCTTTATAGTGAGAAAACCCCTTAAAAATGTGTAAACCATCAGTGAGGAGGAAATGCCCATTGGCTCCATTAAGGGTGTTCAGAATGTTTTGTCCCTGTTTTTTGTTTTATAATAACCAGAAAACGGTCTTAAAAATACTTACTCCATCTTTTTTATCTCTTCCCAAAGCTCCATGAAGGAATTCCATTGATACATCTTCATTTTCATCCAACCACTGAATAACAAAAGGTTCAAACCACCTGAAGATTGAGAACATTCAGTGTAAGGGGAATAGTAATGTACAACTATAAAGTCTTGACCCCAAGCCTTTCTATTTGTGTATTCCCTCCATACAGTATTTTAGCAATGCTAGAGGTTATCTGTGTGACATACCTGCTGGTGTTCATATCTGTCTGGGAAATGAATGATTAAAATGTCATTTGTAACCATATTTTATTGCCAATATTAAATGTTTATTCTATTAATATCAATGGATCATTTAACTTATTACTAAGTTCCATTCATGTCGAGAAAGGCACAGGGATATTCTTTCCCCAAACAGTAGATTAGTTTCTGCATGCATAAACATACTGTATGCCTTATAAAATTAGCTTATTGCTTGAGAAAGTAAGGCGAGTCGTTATATGTTGTACAGTCCAATACAAGTCTGTGGGTAGTAATGCTAAGCAAATTGAGCTATAGAACCTTAAAATATTCAGCAACTGTACCTTAAAAAAATATAGAAATAACCTAAATATGCCTCTCAACCAGCTAACCAGTACTCTACTTTGCACTGATGAGTGGCAAACACTCCAAAACAGCTGTCTGCAGATGAGTATATGATTTGGTTTTATTCCCAAGGCTCATTGAGTCAGATATGACTTAAAGGGGTTTTGCCACGAAGTAAAATTGATGTGGGAAGTTTGTAAATTAAATAACAAACATTTCACCATTCATCATTATTAAAAATTCTGCACCGTTTTTGTTTAGCTGCTCCTTTTGTGTTCATTGTTTACAGCTCGTCTCCAGGGGATACGACCAGCGGCTGAGAGCTCCTCAGTCCTGGTCAGATATGCTCAGGACATCACTCTCCTCTCATGGCCAGCTTACTGGTGTTCAAACCCCAGGTGCTGCCTTTCTATCCTGTCTCTGTGTTCCTTAGTAATTAATAAACAGTGCAATTAAATTAAAATAAGAACTCAATGAGGTGTGTGCTATATAAGAGAATTACATCACACTGGCCACTTTAATTAGGTACACATGATAGTAACGGGTTGGACCCCTTTTGCCTTCAGAACTGCCTCAATTTCTGTGGGATAGATTACACATAGTGTTGCATCGATGCTCCAATGGTTTCAAAGGGGCCAAGTGTTGCCAAGAATATATTCCCCACACATGGAACACCACCACACCAGCCTGAAACGTGACTACAAGGCAGGGATGGGTATCCCATGCTTTATGTTGTTGACGCCATAATTCTGACATACCATCCAAATGTCGCAGAAGAAATCGAGACTCATCAGACCAGGCAACGTTTTTCCAATCCTCTTACTGTCAAATTTCGATGAGCTGGGCAAATTGGAGCTCGTTTTCCTGTTCTTAGCTGAAAAGGGAAGTGGCAACCCGGAGTGGTCTTCTGCGGCTGTAGCCCCATCTGCTCAATGTTAGCGTACTGTGCGTTCAGAGTCTATTCTGCCCTTATCAGGTTGTAAAGGCGTGGCTATTTGAGTCTCTGTTGCTTTCTATCAGCTCGAACCAGTCTGCCATTCTCCTCTTGAACTCTGAATCAACAAGGCTTTCGCCCACTGGACTAGCACGCTCACTGGATGTTTTTTTTTTTCGAGACCATTTCTGTAAACCTCTAGAGATGGTTGTGCCGTGAAAATCCAAGGAGATCAGCAGTTTCTGAAATAATCAGAACAGCCTTTGGCACCAACAACCATGCCCGTTCAAAGGCACTCAAATCACCTTTTTTCCCCATATGATGCTCGGTTTGAAACTGCTGGAGTTGTTCTTGACCATGTTTTATTTTTTTTTTTTTTTTTTTTTTTTAAAAACATTGGGCCTACAAATAACTGAGTTTGCCGCCTTGTGTTGGATGATTGAAATTAAGTGTTAACGAGCAGTTGGACAGGTGTACTAATAATAAGTGGGCGGTGAGTGTAAAATCCACAGGTTTGGTTCTGCAGGTTTGAACCGAATTACCTTTTGCTGGATGCAAAAGTTTTAACCTCTGAGCTACAATGTAGCTCAACGTGTCATAACTGCAGTCCCTCTAGCTGTTGGGAAACTTACAACTCCCTTGATGCATTTATTTAATCTATAAACAGTGGGCATGAATGGGAGTTGTAGTGTTCCCAACAAGCTGGGAGGGCTGCAGTTTGACACCCTGGTGTAGATACTTACAGTTCTTACACATAAAACAGACCTTTCTTTAACTACGAGAGGAGGAAAGGCTGGTGGATGTCATCCTGCTGGGACAATGATATGCAATTCAAACAAATACTCTCACGCCCCCTTCTGAGCAACAGAGCTGAAGAACTGGATGCAGGAGGTATGAAAAGAGATTGTGACAAAACCCCTTTAAGGAACACCAAATCCAATAAACAGTATGGAGTCCTAGCTCCATTCCCTGGAGCTTTTTTAAATGTATTTAAATTTCAGTGGAGCAATATGGCCTATAAGCCTTCATAAACTCTAATGAGTAAGATTTCCCCTGTTGAGCTTCTCAAAATAAAATTTGGCTGATGTCTCACTCATGCAAATTCTTTACAATGAAATAATGAAAATCTACCGTATATACTCGTTTATAAGCCGAGTTTTTCAGCCCAAAAAATAAGATGAAAAAGCCGTCCTTGGTCTATACTCAAATCACTGTCGCGCTCGGGCACTGCGATGGCCTGAGCACTGGCAAGGACATTTCAGCTGTACGCGACTCCTCTGGGAGTCGCATACAGCTGAATCCCGAGTTAGCCGACAGCGTCCGGGCGCTGCTATGGTCTGAGTGCTGTCGGTGATCTTATTAGCTGTATGCGACTCCTGGGAGCGC
Source organism: Phyllomedusa bahiana (assembly GCA_025379985.1). Classification (NCBI taxonomy): domain Eukaryota; kingdom Metazoa; phylum Chordata; class Amphibia; order Anura; family Hylidae; genus Phyllomedusa; species Phyllomedusa bahiana. The sequence goes on along the minus strand of JAODAL010046604.1, from coordinate 2,000 downwards.
ATACAGCTTACTTTCTGGTCACCCATCAGTGTCTGGGCACTGCCGTGGCCCGGGTACAGGCGGGAATCGCTTCGGCTGTATGGGATTCCTGGGAGTGCATACAGGTGAAGATACCACTGCGGAGCAGAGAGCGAGCGCTCCCTGCTCTGCAATAGAACTCCGGAAGACCGCAAGCAGACTTGTGGCCTTCTGGAGTATCCGGCACGAGCAGCGTGCTATGTCATCATGCTGCCTGTGCGGCCTGATGGCAACACGCCGCCCCTGCCAGAAGACAGAGCACTGGGAGAGCCTCAGAGCGGCGGGAAAAGGTGAGTACTTTGTTTTTCTTTTTTTTTAGCAAGCCCGAATGTACTGGTAACCGCCTATGGGGACATATACCTGCCTATAAAACCTATGAGACATATACCTGCCTATAAACTTGCTATGAGGGACATATTACCTGACTATAACCTGCCCTAGAGGGGATTTACTTGCCCTGTAATCTTGACTATACCTGCCTATGAGGCATTAATACTCTATCCTGTCTATGGACATATATAATACCCTATGGGGAACATTATGTAGATAGATCGTCTTTGGCATTTCACCAACGCCAGGCAGCAACACGCCACAGGTATTATAATATCACAGAGAAATGAATAAGAGATTTAAAAACGTGTAAAAGATTCGGTTGAAAAAGGTCCGTTTAGGGACCGAAACGTACAAAATATTTGAATCTAATTATCTATGAGATGAAAGTATGTTGATCTTGTTTTTATGAAGCCGGACGATTATCATGTTACTCAATAAAGTTTTGCTAAAATGAAAAATTAAAATATTGGCGTGCAACCCTTTTTATGGGGGAACATTAAAATACCTATACCTCCCTATGGGGGACATTAAACTGCCTATGTAATTTTATTGGTATCCATTTTTATTCTTGAAATTTACCAGTAACCGCTGCATTTTCCACACTAGGCTTATACTCGAGTCAATAAGTTTTCCCAGTTTTTTGTGGCAAAAGTAAGTGCTTCGGCTTATATTCGGGTAGGCTTATACTCGAGTATATACGGTATATTTTCGAAAGAACAAATGATAAAAACAGTTGACAAAAGTTTACTGTCAAAAAGAGTTAGGCAAATATTCCTTGAGGTTCACATACATCCAGTCTAAAAAAGTTTTGATCATCAAAAAACACATCTATGTCATGTGATCATTCTGCATTAATTCCGGATAAGAAGAGAATATTGACATTATCATTTTATCTACTTTTAGTATTAATTTAATTTAGAAATGCAGAAATAAGACTTACAAAGAATATTCTGGGACAGTATCCTTGAATGCAGGAAGTTCTCGAACGTATTCATTATAAAACCATTTTACTTTGAAGTGCAAATTCATATAATCTGTACTCTTGCATAGACGGTGCTTTTCATGTTCTGTAACAGAAAGATTTAAACTCTCCATTGTACGTCCAGAGTAACAATACATTGTAGCAATTTCATTGTCTGGATTATAGTGGAAATGTATACAAAAAAATTGTGTTAAGAGCTTGAACTGCCTCTAAAATACCTACATTTTCTTAGTAACTCGAATAAATGTGAGTGAAATATTTCTTAGCAAATCCTAGCAGATAAGATGTATCCTCCTCAAATACATGATTCATTTTGAGGATGTTTACAAATAAATCTATAAGCCATAAGACATGAGCAGTAAGCCATAAGCAGCCACTCATGTAAACATGGCTCCAGTGGAGAAAGCTTTACTTGGGCAATGACTTTTCTATTCATTGTATTGTATCTCTGTAAAGTGTTTATTGGAAAAGTGAAGAAACTCCATAGAATATACTTGCGTTATTGTACATGATATGTCTTTGTAACACTGTATGTATTCTCTCATGTGTACACAACTTTCACTTTTGGAAGGCAATATAAATAAAATATAATTTTATTTTAAGATTTAAAAAGTTCAAGAATTGTGTATATGTAAACCTAGAGCTACAAACACAAATATTCCATGAT
>JAODAL010046603.1:0-30755 GCA_025379985.1 Phyllomedusa bahiana | reverse complement strand
TTGGCACATAAAAAAACCACTGCTTTTGTGTAACATCATGGGAAAGTCTAAAGAAATCAACCAAGATATCAGGAAGAGAATTGTGGACTTGCACAATTTCCAGATTCCTGAAGGTGCCTCGTTCATCTGTACGAACAATTAAACACAAGTAGAAACAAGATGGAAAATGCCCACCACATATCGCCCAGAAAGGAGATGGTTCTGTGTCTCAGAAATGAACGTGCTTTGATCCCACATGTGCATATCAACCCAAGAACAAAAGATCTTGTGAAGATGCTGGTGGAAGCTGGTAAGATTGTGTCATTATCCTCAGTGTAACGAGTACTGTATCAACATGGGCTGAAAGGCCACTCTGCCAGGAAGAAGCCATTACTCCAATAGAAACATATAAAAGCCAGATTAGGGTTTAGAAATGCACACAGGAACAAAGACCTACATTTTTGAAGACATGTCCTGTGGTCTGACGAAACTAAAATTGAACTGTTTGGCTATAATGACCATTTGCAGGAAAAACGGGAGAAGTTTGGAAGCCTAAATGGCCGTTCGCATGGCTTATTTCAGTGCGGATTGGCGCCGTACTGCGCGCCGGATTTGCACTGCAGTACGGCGCCAATCCGTCGCAGTAATTACGGTAATCCACCGTCCACATAGAGAAAAATTGGAATTCCGTCGCTCCTACCCGAAGGCGAATCCGCCGTGCGGGAGGAAGAAACTGACATGCACATTATCCAGGCCCCAATACGCGCCGTGGAAAATGCAAGTTATGGGCCCCCCCCGCACCGCCCCCCCCGTTATTCAACCCGGGAATTGCGAGCGCAATCCGGCTCGCAATTCCGTCTTGAATAAGCCGTGTGAACACGGCCTAAGAACTCCACCCCAACTGTGAAACACAGGGGTGGCAACATCATGTTGTGGGGTTGCTTTGCCTCAAGATGGACTGGTGTACTTCACAAAGTAAATGGCATCATGAAAAAAAAGATTATGTGGCTATACTGAAGCAACATCTCAAGACATCTGTCAGGAAGTTAAAGCTTGGGCGGAAATGGGTTTTCTAAATGGACAATGACCCGAACCATACTGCCAAACTGGTTACAAAGTGGCTTAAAGATAACCAAATCAATGTTTTGGAGTGACCACCACAAAGCCCTGATCTCAATCTTATTGAAAATTTATGGGCAGAACTGAAAAGGCAGGTGCGAGCAAGGTGACCTACAAACATGGTTCATAAAATATTTGACCCAAGTCATGCAGTTTAAAGGCAATGCTACCAAATACTAATGAAATGTATGTAAACTTTTGACTTTACAAAAAGTAATAACAATGCTTTAAAAAAAAATTCTCTCTTTATTTTGCCCATTTGGCAAATATAAAAAATTTGGGGTAACCCTACTTGCCCTTTAAAGCAGGAAAATGTTTTTCGGGTTTATTAAGTGTGAGAAAAAATGCATATGTGTTTTTTTATTTTGTTATGTAAACTTCTGGTTTAAAACTGTATTCATTGCAAGTATGTGGTTTACTTTTTGGGCGTTTGTAAAAAGGGGACATTTTTTGGTATTTCCTTTCCCTTTCAGTAATTTAAAATCAACCTTCTGACAAATTTTTCTTTACCTGTACTAAAATATTAAACCTTTTTGAAAAATCTGCACTAATATTAATTTAAAAAACAAAGCATACCGTTAAAAGTTTGAAAACACCTTTAATTCCATGTTTTTCTTGTATTTGTTTTTTTTCTTAACATTTCAGATTTATTATGAAGACGTGAAAACTATGAGGAAACAAATATAAAATATAGCAATAAAAAATTATAGGGAATTTAAAGTAGTAGCTTTTTAAGCACTTTACCGTTTTGCCATTTACCCCAAACTGTTCATGAATTTTTACCTGAAAATTCCAGATTGTGATAGCGCAAGATCCTCTTTTTAGCATAAAGATACAGTAACTATGATTTAAGTTGTACTCTACAGACTTTACTTACAGAGATTGCAAATACTTACAAGGAAAATAATAAAAGAAATCCCTCTGCTTTACAGATTATTTTTCTCTTAAATTAAGCAAACAGATATAATGATTAAAGGGGTTTTCTATTAGTTAGTTAGGCTCACTATGGCCTAAACAGTCTTTACTGAGTGTATATGTATTTTATATAGTTTTCACATTATTGTTATTATTATTTATATGGCCTTAAGTGATGTTTGGAATGTCATCACTTTCTACTACAGTTGGTGGGCAGCTACACTGTAAAAGCAACAGCCTCCAGATAAGCTCGCATGATCAGTAAATAATTATCTTGTTGGCATGCATGCTATTCACTTATATAGTGTAGCCGCCCACTGCCCTTCCCAAACACAGTGTCACACTACTTTGTATAGTGTGACGTTTTGTTTGGGGAGGGCGCAGGCTGGCATGCTGACTAGCGTACATGCCCAGTAGATACTTGTCAGTTGGGCATGCTCACTAGTCAGGCAGCAGGTCAACACTTCTATAGTGTGGCTATCCACTCCTCACCCTCACTGAACAACACATCACACTATGCAAATTAGTGTAACACTGCGTTCTGGGAGGGCGATGGATAGCTACACTATAGAAGCGACAGCCTTCTGAACAGCGCACATGCCCACCAGATAATTATCTACTGGGCATGCTTGCTAGTCAGGCAGCAGGTCGACGCTTCTATAGAGTAGTCGGGTTACATTGTGCCACATTTAACCCCTTAAGGACCCAGCCTGTTTTGACCTTCCTGACACAGCCCTATTTTTGAAATCTGACATGTGTCAATTTATGTGAGAATAACTTTTTGACACTTTTACCTATTCATGTGATTCAGGAGATTGTTTTCCTCGGGGACACATTGTGTTTAAGTTAGAAAGAAATTTTTATCCATAAAATTTCCTTGTTTGTTTGTGAAAATATCAAAATTTCATGAAAAATTGGGAAAAAAAAATTTGCGATTTGAAAGTTGCAAAATTTCTGCGTGCAAGACAGATAATTATTCACCACAAAAAGTTTATAACTGCATCTACCATCTGTCCACTATAGGTTGGCATTTTTTAAATGTCTTTTTTTTTTTTTTTTTTTACGACATTATAGGGCTTAGAAATTTAGTAGTAATTTCTCACATTTTCAAGAAAATTTGCAATATACATTTTTTAGGGACCACTCCAGTTCTGACGTGCTTGGAGGGGCTGCATGTTAGATTACCCCATAAGTGACGCCATCTGAGAAAACTAGACCCCTTAACGTAATTTACAAACACTATTTAGGAAGTTTCATAAACCCTTCAGATATTTCACAGAATTAAGCAAAGTGGAGGGGAAATTTCAAATTTCACTTTTTTTGCAGATTTTCAATATTTAAATCCATTATTCACGGGGAATACGGTAAATGTGACTAGGTAAATGCAACCTTAATAGCAATTCCCCCGGGTCTGCCGTTTTTAGAGATATCCCATATGGGGCCCTAGTGCATTATTTGGCTCAACCATAAGCCCCAAAATAGAGGAGCCCCTACTATACTTGGGGTCTCATTTTCAATACGATTTGTATTTAGGCGCCATTTCAGGTTTGGGGACACCCTAAGGTGCTAAAACTTAATAAACCCCCCAAAAATGACCCGCATATTGGAAACTACACCCTTAAATGAATATATCCAGGGGTGCATTGATTTTTATAGCCCCCAAGGGTGATTCCCCAAATTTTTTTAGCATAAGGCTGTGAAAATTTAAAAAAAAATTTTTTTTAATTAATCTGCAAATTTTAGCTTAAAATGTTTTATTTATACAAGGAATCCTGGAAAAAGAACCCCAAAAGTTTGTTAATCAATTTCTTCCAAGTTCGGCAATACCCTACTTTGGGTGGGTGAAAAACTCTGTTTGGGCGATGGCAGGGCGAAATAAGGGGGAGGCGCTATTTGGCTTTTGGAACGCAGATTTTGGTGGGGCCATGTGCATTTGCAAAGCCCCCAAAGTAGCAAAAACAGGCGAAACCTTCCAGAAGTCGCCCCATTTTGGATTCAACACACATCAGGGATCTCATCTAGGGGTGTACTGTGCATTTTTGATGCACAGGTGTGCCATATTTTTTTTTTAGAATTGTGCAATGAAAATGGGGGGAAAAACTAAGTTCGGTCATTGTTTTTTGAGTTTAATTTTACAGCATTCGTTTGTGCAGTGTAAATGATGTGAAAACTTACTATGGGGGTCGGTACAATTACAATGATATAGATTTTATATAGTTTTTTCTGGTTTATTACTTTTACACAGTAGAAATACGTCTATAAAAAATTGCGTTTTTTTGTTGTCCTATTCTAACAGCCCTAACTTTTTTATTTTGCTGTGTGCAGAGCTGTGTATGGGCTTGTTTTTTGCGGGATGAGTTGAAGTTTTTATTGGTACCATTATGGGGTGCATTGATGCTATGTTTTTTAATTTGAGAATTTGGTTTTGAACAAAAATACAGCAATCTTGGTTTGTGTTTTTTATTTTTTTTTTTTTAGCGGTCACTGTACGGTATATATGACATGGTTTGCTTTACCCCAGCAGGTCAATACGATTACACCGATACCCAATTTGTATATTTTTTTATGTTTTACTGCTTTTATCAATATAAAACACTTTTATTCAACCAGGAAAATACGTTTTTGCATCGCCATAGTCTTTAGAGCCCTAACTTTTAAATTTTTCTGTGCTTGGAGGCTGTGTAGGGACTTGTTTTTTGGGGAATAGTTGAGTTTTTTATTTGTATCATTTTTGGGGGGACAAGGCTTTTTGATCGCTTTTTTAAAACCATTTTTTGGAGGCCAGGGTGAAGAAAATACTGCAATCCTAGTAGTGTTTTTTATTTTTATTTTTAACAGGCTCAACCCTGCAGTATCCCTGATAAGTTAGCTTTACTCTTTGGGTCGCTACGTTTATGGCATACCCTATTATATAGGTTTTTTTATGTTGAAGCACTTTAAAAAAAAAAAGAAAAGTGTTTTTAGTGTTTTAAAAAAATAAAATTTTTGCAAACGCTTCTTCTTGAGAGCCCATACATTTTTTATTTTTCCGTATACAGATCTGTTTAAGGACTATTTTTTTGCGGGATGAACTGACGTTTTAATTGGTAAAAACTTTGGCGTTTCTAGGAGTTTTTGATCACTTTTATTCCATTTTATGTGCTGCGGGGATGAAAAAATAATCTTAATTCTGTGATTGTTTTTTTTTTTTTTTTTTACGGCGTTCACCGTACGGGGTTTTAAATTAACATGACAGATTTATAGGGCAGGTCGTTCGCAAGCGGCGATACCAAATATGGGTACTTTATTTATTTTGATCTTTTTTGGGGGATTGGTTTGTAAAGGGGAAAAGGGCGGTTGTACGTATTTTTTATTTATTTTTTCGTGTTTGTGTTTTACTTATTTTTCACTTTTTTTAAACTTTTTTTTCACTTATCACATTATTTTTTTACATTTCCCCATGGGGATTTGAATGAGAGATCTTTAGATCTCTCATTTAATAGGAATCAGTACATAGCTTGTTGCTATGACTGGTTCCTATGACAAAATGTCAGTACGATGCCGGGCCATGATCACAGGGCACGGGCCCCGGGCATCGTGACGTCACAACAACCGGAAGGCATTCTATGCCTTCCGGGCTGTCTGTCAGAGGGCAGGAGCTGCACGGATCCGTGTGGCTGCTGCCGCGGGCAGAGACGCAGGGGAGCGATCTCCTCCTGCGTCTTGTTAGTTATTGCGAAACCCCATCAACGCGATAATTAAGGGGTTAACCGGCCCCCCCCCTTCCGGCCACGCTGCGGGGAATGGTTAGCGTTTACGCGACCCCCCGAGCGAATCTTAATTGCCGTCTCCAGGACGCTTACACGCCCCAAAACCTGGACGTAAAGGATACGTCTAAGGTTGTTAAGGGGTTAAGATGTATATTGTCTCCAGGATCTTATTTTTTAAGCACTTTCAATACATACCACCCTTTTATTCATAGTGTTGTCAATGATAAATTGCTTTATCTGACTGGGCAAACTGGCATGTTTTGCTTGTTACATCCTTTGTTATTACAAAACTGAACTGAGAAGTCAACCTTTTAGACATGGTATCCTATCACTAGGCCCTCACTGGGCTACTCCATAGTTTGGCTCTCAGACCGCTTTGAATACTCGGCCACTTTGTAAATAATATAAGAGCATTCTCAGGACTGTCTTTTCTTCGTCTCGTTCACCTCTTTTTCTGATACAGGGCCAGAAGAGTGTGGAGGATGGACTGTTTGGGGATGGAATAATTGCAAATAGACTTCAGGCACAACATTTTAACCAGTACGTTGCCTGGCTCTCTTCCCAGTCTTTATCCTTAATTACAGAGCCTTGCCAAATTTGCACTTGGAAGTGGCTCAGATTTGTCACTTCCTGCTCTTGACACCCTCTATAATTCCTCTGCATCTTATGTCACTCTTTCTCTCTTCTTTACCAAACTTTGATTTGCCCCTCAAAGATATCTGCCCCGTCATATATTTAATTGGGAGAGAGATCTGAATTTGTCCCTTTCTTTGGAATAGAAGTTTCACTTTTATACCTTATCACACATGTCCTCTAATGAAAGTAGAATTCAGGAAGTGGTATTCAAGATTCTCTACTGATATAAGGTATAAGGTTCCATCCAAGCTAAACTCTTTGATGTCTTTCATCTTCTCTATATGTAGGAGGTTAAAGGGAATGTGTCACCGAAAATGAATTATTGTTGAACTCATGTTTTTATGTTAAACACATTTTTTAAGAATTTTTGGTTATATTTCTTTTTAATTTTTCATATCATTTTCAATATTTTTTTAATAATTCTTAAGTCCTGCAGTTTTCACTTTGGCCACTAGGCCTTGTTGGCACTGCTTTAACAGCAGTCAGAGAAATACTTTACAGCAGCTTCATGCACATAGGAACCATAAGACTGTTTCTGTCCCATAGACTACTATAGGGCAGTTTTCTAGTCATGATGTGTGACCTAGGAAGAAATCACTCTGCAGGGAGGAGGGGGCTGAGACCTGTGACTATCTCCTCTTGTGACTGGTGGATTCTGTGTTATCTGTTCACACTGGTGTCTCCTTTCAGCTTGACCCTGCTTGTATTTATAATGAGCAGACTACTGAGAATCTTTATCTATAGGACAGGAAGTGTCAGACTGTTATTAGGCTTAGTGGCCAAAGTGAAAACTGCAGGACTTGGGAATTATTAAAAAATATTGAAAGTGATATGGAAAATTTAAAATAAACATAACCAAAAATTCTTTAAAAATGTGTTTAACATAAAAACGTGAATTAAACAATAAGTCATTTTTGATGACACATTCCCTTTAAGGACTAGGGTTGACACCTTAGGGGTGTCCTGCCTTGGACAACTTTTGGTCTTAACAATGGACCGTGATGTGTAAGTTTACCAATTGATATTCTGAATTTACCAGCTTTATTTCTTGTTTACCTCTGTGAAAACCCCATGTTCTATAATGAACACTCTTTGCTGCAACATCTAGTCAATGCAGCCAGAACTTGCATTCTTGTAACGAGCCACAGCATGCGTTAATGAAGCTATCAGCATGGGCACCCACCTATTCCCTGCTGCACTTAAGCTTACTGTTCACCAGGATTCCCAAATCCTTCTCCATGTCACTTTTACCCAGCATTTTTCCGTTTAACAAGTAATAATGAAATGGATTTTCCTTCCCTTGTGTGTAATCTTGAATTTATCCATGTTAAACCTCACCTGCTACTTATAAGTCTAGGCCTCCAACCTATTCAGATACCTTTGTAATAGAACACTATCCTCTATTTTGTTGATTACTTTAAAGAGCTTAGTATCATCTGCAAAAATCGATATTCTACTGTGCAATCTTGTGTAAGATCATTAATAAATATATTAAAGAGAATAGGGCCCTCTGGTACCCCACTAGTAATAGGAATCCAGTCTGAGTATGTATCATTAATCACCACCCTTTGTTTTCTGAGCCAGTTGCTTACCCACTTGCAAACATTTCCCCCCCGGTCCAAGCATTCTCATTTTACTTACCAACATTTTATGTGGCACAGTATCAAATGCTTTAGAAAAATTTAGATATGTGACATACAAACCACCGGACACAATATTTTTTCATACATATACATCTGAAGGGCTTTGTTTAAATTAGAATGATACAGACATTATTTGCACATGGGCCATCTGCAGTCTGTATCCTCTATTGCACAGTTCCTCAAAAGTAAATAACCCCTGTAAATTCTGATGTGCCATACATAAACTTGATTCCTAATAAAACACATTTGGGAGATTTTATTAAAGATTGTATTGTAGCGCTACTTGCTTTGTCATTTTTTTCTGTGACTCACCACATTTACTATAATTTATGCCAGAAATGGTCATAAATTATAGCAGAAATTAATATTTCAGGTACATAAAATGCCAAAAATAGGACCAAATATTATAACATCCTGAAATAATTAATTTATCAAAGAGATTGAAAAAAAAAGTCTCCAAACTCCTCTTATTAATTCAATGGCTAACAAAGAAACAATTACGCAAATAGATTTGGACAGATTTTATTTCATAGATTTTTGCAAGCAAAACTGATTTGATACAAAAGTTGATATAATGTAACCATCCACTCAAGCAAAAGAAAACCGCACATATGCACCAAATGCTATTATTTGTACAGTATTATAGTTCCATTAAGACAGAATCTCACAGACATAAATAAAAATAAAAAATAAAACAATAAAATATAGCTTCTGCCGATGATTAAATACCTTTCTGTGAGTTCTCTGAACTTAAAACTGCGTAAATAACTGCAGTGTGCATAATTAGGTCCAAGTGAATGGAGATTCGGTAGTGTACATAAGCTTGGTATCTATGTCCATGGTTTTGCTCTGTTATAAATAGTTATGAGGTATTCATAATTGGTAACTAATGAAGCAGTGTTTGGCATATTGAACATCCCTCCAGGTTGCAGTTATAAATACATTCAGTAATTGAGTTTTTTTTACTTCAGACAGATGTGACATTAGTTCATTTGATGTCCCTCAAGCATTTTCAAACTATAAGACAAACAAATTTTCTTCTGATAAAAATATGTGTAAAAAAACAAGACAAACACACATTTAAGGCCATCTGCAGGGTTAAAATCAAACATTTGCATTATTCCACAGTAATTTCTACATAATATTTTACACCTTACAAACTTAAATAGGTAATACACAAAGAAAAATCTTTCCAAAGCTTGACGCCCTATCTTTTTGTCGATTTTGTTGCTAATTTGCTGATCGGTGTCCGCCGTTGTGGTGTGGGGATTTTGGAGGGTTTGCCCATTGAAGATCGTGAACTTGCTCGTGGAGAGGGCCTGACGCTTTCATGAACAGTCTCACACATATCAGAACATACAGACTGGATTTCTGAAATATCAAAATCAGAGGCATCGCTGCCCCGTCGGCTACTTGACCTGCTTCCGGCCTTACTACCAGCTCGGCTTGGAGTTTTTCGATAATCTGTGCAACAAGAAACAATTGTATGAAAACATATAAATATAACATGAAAAATAAACCAAATCTTAACAAGCTTCTCATGTGATATTCTCTTTTCCTGCTCCTATCAGGACATGTTCATATGGCACCTTTTAAAAAAATTGTATGCACATGTATCATGCAGAAAGGAAACAGAACTCAATATAGTAAAAAAGATCACTGTGTTAAGAAGACTAGAAAAACAATACTTTTAGAGGGTTACGAGATGAAAGCAAGTTCCACTTAAAACTAGTCTTTTAGCACTGAATGAAACCCTTTTCTCCATTCACAATATAATTGAACTACAAGCTTCTCCCATACAAGTAACACATTTGAACTAATTCGAAAAACCAAGATATTTTGTAGAGACAACAAAATTTTATTAAAGGGGTTTAACCATGAAGGCATTTTATGCCTGGTTTGTCCTGATTCAGCTTTCAGTGTGTTCAAAAGGGGGGGTGTATGATTTGTTGCATATAATATCATGTGACACAGCAGACTTAACATCACCATGCCTTTCCCCACACTGTGCTCAGTCTAGTCAAACAAAGGTGTATGTAAAGAGCTGTGAGTAGCTACAATGTAGTTAACAAGGAAACAAACATGTGGATTTTTTTCCTTACTGTACATACTTGATTGATTTTTTCCTTTTATTTATTTGCACTGTTTGACTAGTTACTAAGGAGTACAGAGGACAGGAGTAGAATGACAGTACCTGGAGTTGAACTAAGCAGGGTAGAGACTGACAGTAGCTGCCTGAGGGGGGAGGTTATATTTGAGCATGTGCGGCCAGGACTGAGAAGCTCTTGTCACTGGTTGCATCCCCTAAAGACAAGTTGTACACTATGGATCTCTAAGATAGCAGCTAAAACAAAAATGGTACAGAATTTTTAATAGTGATGAATGGTAAAAATGTTTATTATTTAATTTGCAATCTTCCCTTGTCAATTTTATTTCATGGCAAAACCCCTTTAATAACAAATATGGCTTGAGGCTACATTTTGTCTTGGAAGGTCATTACTTCAACATCTATTAAAGATTTAAACAGGTAAGCAACCTTACTGAACCTCACCTGCAATATACATTTTATGGAAGCAACATGTATTTTGTATTAGTGGCATAATAAAATGGATTACCTGCAAACTGTGTTCTGACTCTGGATGCGGCTGTAGTTAATAAACTGCTGTCCTCTGTAGAATGGAATCCTTTTCCAGACAGGTAACCTGGAAGTCTCAACTTGCTCCCCTGGATAGGAGTTCCCTGTATCAGATGAGAAGATAGATGTTTAAGGGGCATCTATCACCTTTTTTTTTTTTTTTTTAACTAATTAAAAGCAGATACTTATACATATTATTTTCTTCTTAGCTGTTTTTATTTCCTGACTGTAGATTTTTTTTCATTTTTTTGTCTGCATATAAGTATGGGGGCAGTCATCTTACCTGAACTGCTTTACAGCAGCTACATGGACATGGGAGCCTGTGAACAGGAGGGCTAACATTGAATTCTGTAGGGAAGTTTTCAAGGCATGCTCTAAGACCTGGGAAGAAGTCAGTGTGTCGGGAGGGGGAGAGGGGGAGTTGTGACTATCTCCTATTGTGAATGGTGGATCCTGTGTTATCTATACACATTGGTGTCACTGTTCTGTGTAATCCTGTCTGTGCTGATAATGAGGAGACTGCTGAAAAGTTTTCACTACAGAACAGAAAGTGTTAACCTATTATGAGGCCAAGTGGCAAAAGTGAAAACTGCAGGATTTCAGGATTTAAAAAAAAAAAAAAAATATTGATAGTGACATAAAAAAAACACTATAACCAAAAAATGTAAAGGGGTTATCCTGGGCCCGGATGTCGGTGGCGATCTCTTCGGCTGTATGTGTCTTCTCTGGGAGCGCATTCAGCTTAAGATACTATTGCAGAGCAGAGAGTGAGCACTTCCTGCTCCGCAATAGGACTCCGGAAAGCAGCAAGAAGACTTGTGGCCTTCCGGAGTATCCGGCACAGGTGGCGTGCTATGTCATCACGCTGCCTGCATGGCCTGGTGACCTCACGCCCTCTGTGTCGGGAAGAAGACGGAGCACCTCGGAGCAGTGGCGGAGAGAGGTGAGTATTTGTATTTTTTATTTTTTTTTAAAACTCTGCCTATACCTGCTATGGGGGACATTAAACTGCCTATACCTGCCTACTGGAGACATACACCTACCTATACCTGCCTATGGGGGACACATACCTGCCTATACCTACCTATGGGGACATTAAACTGCCTATACCTGCCTATTGGAGACATACAGCTGCCTATACCTGCCTATGGGGGACATATACCTGCCTATACCTACCTATGGGAGACATAAAACTGCCTATGTAATTTTATTGGTATCCATTTTTATTTTTTAAATTTACCAGTAGCCCAGTTTTTTGTGGCAAAATTAGATGCCTCGGCTTATATTCGGGTCGGCTTATACTCCAGTATATATGGTAATACAGTTGTTATCCCTATAACAAATAAAAGGGGGAACCCCTTCAACCAAAAAATATAACTTAAATAGTAGGTCTTTTTCTGATGACACATTCCTTTTAACCCCTTAATGACCGCCCACTGTCTTTTGACGTCGGCTGGTGCAGGTCGTTCATCTACAGCGGCGTCTTTTGGCGTCACTGCAGACATCAGAGTTTGCGGCACCTGGTGCCACAGCTGATTCCAGCGCAGCTGAGGCGCTGGGTGCCGCAAACTTCGATGTCTGCAGCGACGCAAAAAGACGTCGCTGTAGATAAACGACCTGCACCAGACGACGTCAAAAGACAGTGGGCGGTCATTAAGGGGTTAATGACTTTAATCTAAAGAGGCAGCTGCTAACAATGGAAGTAACCAGTCTTCTCTTGTCTTTAGGATACAAATTTGCAAATCAAGAAAACGTGAGCTTAAAATTAGACAGACATATAAAAACTCTATACCTTGTTAAAAAGTGCATGTATTATCTGGGAACAATTATTCTATAACATCATCAGGAGTTTGTCCTGTATTGTATCTTTTCATTATGGCGCTGCAGATTTGTTTTTAACATTGTATTTTTCTGTCTCACGCAAACTGTAATGACTTCCTAACTTTCTCCTTCTGGTACCTTTTCAATGTCATCATTTATTATCTGTAGGAAGCAGCAAACAATGATCTATGTCTGCATCTGGTTCATTGAGCATCAGAGTACTAGAATGATAATGTTATTGTGCTTAATAGCACTTGTTACATTATGCAATAAATAATTTATGTTTGAGTCCTTCAATGTGCCTTTCTTTGCATCAGTAGATTAATGGGATGACCTTCTAACTCTTCGTGCTCGGAGCTGTTCTGTGATAAACTGATGATGGCCTCCAAACTCTGCTGTTAATTTCTATGTAGGAAACACGCTCTAAATTGCAGTTTTTGAGTTAAGCCAGTGGTCTCAAAGTTGCAGCACTGCAGCATGCAAGTTCTTCTAATTGCACTATTAGTGCAGGAGATGTACTCTATAGTGCAAAGGGCTTCAGGGCTTAAAGTAAACATTCAAAAGTAATCTCCTTTGTTTCTTAGAGCTAACACACCCTGTTCTGAAGCTGCTGGCTGTCCTGTGCTCACATCACTCCCTGCTGTCAGATAAGATAAAGAGCAGAAAGATGGGGACAACAGGCGGTAACAAGAGAAACCTGTGTGAACTCAAAGCAGATAAAATCTATCTTATCTCCTGACCTAAGAAAAATCAAAAGAGGAATGTATTTGGAAAAAGTCTTCATTTACCGTTCCCTACATGTTGAAATCTAATCGTTGTAATGAGACAACCCCTTTAAGCAGAGGCATCATTATGTAAAGTGCATGTGAGAAGGAATGATACAAAGCAAATTGCTTGTTTAAAATAATCTTCAAAATGATTTGTAATCTGAACAATGTATTATTATAAAATAAAATATCAGAAATCATCATGTACAAGTATATAGAAACAGTATACAGTACAGAACATCATGCATTAGATTCTAAAGTGACTACTGGAAACAATTAATACATGAGCAGTCATATGAAACAGACAGTAGAGGATCGCAAAAATAATGAAGTAGATGTGGTAAGAGGTGAATCTCGATTATTATGAAGTAGACTGTGTGAAAGGATTAAATATTGATTCATCAGTTAAACAGGGTGTTATCGTGCAAAATAGATCTTTCTGTGATGGCATTGGTTAGTGAACAGAGCAGTTGTGATTGGAAGAGATTACACAACTGAGTGCCCTGTACATACTATACCTCTTCAGATGACAGTCTTGTTCAGGGGACTCAGGGCTCTTACAGGGAGTTGTTTTGCTGTTTGTCAACCAAGGTTTACCATAATTGCGTGTTATATGGAGAGGTGTCTGTGTGAAACAATGGCATATTAATTTAAGTAATGTCACTACTGGCAGCGGTGGAGCACAGTCCTTACCGCTGTTGTATGATTACAGGTGTTTTTCCGCGAGACTGACGATGATGAAAGAGAGCTGTACATCGACGTCAGTCCCAAAGACTTTTAACAAAGCAGCAGTGCGAATTTTAGACCACTGCTCCATTAAAACATTTCATCACAGCACATAGGCAGTGAGGAAACACAGGAGACTTGAGCATGCAACAATTCCAACGAAGGAATAGACAGCTCCCTCCTTAGGCGTGGATCCAAAACTACTCACAAGCTGTTTGCAGTGCAAGATCCTGGGCGGCACCCTTCATTCGCAACTTGAATCAAAAAAGCAGTAGTTGATCAGCACTTACTGAATAGAAAAACCGCTGCAGTCTGAATCTTGTTTAAAATTTGCATGTGCTTTCTTTATTTCGCATCTCTTAAAATCCACAGCGCTATTGCTGTTAAGTACAAAACATAGGTGAACACCAGTATGGGCTTGTTGGTAGATGGCCAAGACCGACGCGTTTCAGGTCACATGACCCTTACTCACCTATGTTTTGTACTTAACAGCAATAGCGCTGTGGATTTTAAGAGATGCGAAATAAAGAAAGCACATGCAAATTTTAAACAAGATTCCGACTGCAGCGATTCTTCTATTCAGTAAGTGCTGATCAACTACTGCTTTTTTGATACAGGAGACTTGAGGCCCCCTTTTTGGTGATCTGTGGCAGTTCCAAAGGTGGTACCCCAAGTGATCAGACATTTGTCATCTATCTTATGGATAAGTGAAAAATGTATAGCATAAGAAAACCCATTTAAGACCCCATTCATATCAAATTATCCTGATAGATACCAGCACCATTGCTCCCAAACAGGACCTGAATGAGGCCTAACAACTGCACTAAGGCTCTTCCAAACCTGTCTGAAGCCTGAATGAAGCCTAACAACTGCACCAAGGCTCTTGCAAACCTGTCTGGCATTTTCCAGTACTTTTAAGACAATCCTTCAGTTACGATAAACTTAAACATGTCAGTATCAAAGGCAATGGAAAAATGTTTGCCTAAAATTACTGTAGAGACTGATGATTGAAAAATGAATACTGTGTGGAAGATGACAACTCTAAAAAACAAAAACTACAACTAGCAGTAAAACACTGTGAAAGCCCCTCCTGAGCACCAAAAGTCTACACTGTACCAAAAGTCTACACTGTTTTATATAATATAGTATATATATATATATAATAAATATATATATATTTATATATATATATATATAAATATATACTATATAATATATTTAACAGGGATCCAGCGTTTACTGTATGCCTGATATTATGTATTACATCTTTATTATTACATCTTTGTAAGTCTGACTGATTGTTTAACGCGTATCAAAAAATACTCAAATAAACCAATGAATACTATATGCATATGGCCCAGGAATCTGCTCAACATGTCATGGATTGTTATATGATCTATGTGTCTGGATGACGTTCATTGCAGGCAATGGAAGTGCTTGTGGAAAGGAGTTACATCTTAATGTTCAAGATGCACTGAACAAAAGAACCAATTACCTTAGGAGTGCTAATACCCGTGGCTTGTGATGGACTGGCTTGAACATTTGGAGTTGAGCTGGACCTGTTGGGTGATGCGCCTCTGGAAGATGGTCTTGACCTTCGACCTTTGGGCCGGAAAGGAGTCATGCTTTGACTAACGCCCTCAGGTAACATAAATTTTTCTCGTAACTCTACGTTAGTTCTTCCTTTAGCTGCAAATAAAAGAGTGTTAGTCTTCTACTTTCCCCCAAAAAATTATAATCTATGATGCAATCTATGATATAACCAAAGGGAAAAAAATTGGAATCAGCACACGTAGAGAATGGTCAACCAGCAATCTTCATTTACAGAAAATACACCAGTCACTGATAATGTACAAACAATTATGGCTTTACAGGAGACAATTCTGCCTTTGTAAACCACACATTAATCCTTTAAACCCCAGGCCTGAAAATGCCAGCTAAATTTTGTAGTTTTTGCCTTCTTGCGTTTCAACAGTCCTAACTTTTTTATCTTTTAAGTGACACAATTGTATGAGGACCTGTTACATGAGGGAGAAGTATTTTTTATTTATTTTTTTTTGGGGGGGGCGGACATAGTTTGAATTTACAAATAAATTACTGCAGAAATGTTTACATTTGTTTAATTTACTTTTTTGTTTTTCTTTAGTTATTTGTGTACACCATTCACATTTCACACAAAATAACCTGTTAGATGAATTCTACAGGATATTACGGTCATGTAGATATCTAATATGTGTGGGCTTTTTTATGTAATGTATGCACAATAACTTTTTTATGAAATATTTATCTTTTACTATTTATTTATTTACTATTTATTTATTTACACCTTATTACATTTATTTTAATCCCATTAAGGTATTACTATTTAACACTTTTTCTTTTTTATTTTTTTTTACACAGGCAGCAGTCAGGGAAGCACACAGTGTGCCCTGACCACAGACTTCCTGTACAGACAGCCCTGGGGCCTCTTTAGGTCCCAAGGGCTGACTGTACAGATGTTCCCCGGGCTCCATCGGGTCTCTGGGAGTTCTGATCATGCAATGTAGTAGGGGAACGCCCTTTGATCATGCCACAGTCACGGACCATGGCAATTAAAAGGGTAATCGCCAAGTATTGGAGGTTTCCTCCACTTCCTGGTGCTTACAGAGACTACTCTAGGAACAGAGCTGTTAACTAGAATCCATAAAACCCCTTTTATCTGCAGCAACATCTTTAGACGTTGATGTGAACTAATGACCTGCACCGCCCGACGTCTGTAGTTGACAGACAGTCGTTAAGGAGTTAAACAAATAAAAGTAAGTATGAAAGTAGATTTATTAATGTATCATGTTTTTCCAGATGAAGTGGATGAACCAACATTCAACAACAACAAAAAAAAGTCGCAATGAATACTTTGCTGTTCCTCCTCTAGCTGTTATGATGCCTGAATTCTTTGACGCAGGATCTTTACTAATGATGATAAACATTATTCTACATCAAGTCAGTTCAACTTTCCTAAAAAAGCAGTTGACAGATTTACTTTGTCATTGACCAATTTTTAGTTTCCATCATAAGTATCTACGTAATAAGATGCAAATTGTTTGCTGGCCATATCATTACATTGACATGCCTTTTCTGATGAAAAACTTTTGCTTAGCTCTGTTCTTTGACTGTTGAGGTAATGATTGCCATCTCTCCTTATCCTTTACCTGACATGCAGCTCCACATAATAAAAGAGAGATTTTTTAGGCAATCTTTGTTATATAATTCATCAGACCAGCACCAAACAGAAGTGCCAGCATCATCTCCTAGGTCAATGCAGAATCTTGATTCATCACTTCACATGGCTGACGGTAAACAACTAATATCTTGAGCCACACTCTATACTAGATTTCTATCTTGAAAGAGTTTTATAATCCTTGCCATTCTTTCAACTGATAACGTATTTGTTGGGGCCATGGTTTCTTTCAATTAGCTAAGTCCAACAGCTTGTTAAGGTCTGTGTGCACGTTCTCTTTAAACTGCACAATAATTTTCATTTTTTAGACTTGTGCTAGAATTTGTGTAAAGAATGCAAATTACAACCTGATTCCATAGTTTTCTCTTCTACACCATCTGGAAAAACATATACACTTTAATTACTCTAATTTACTTTTGTTTGATTCAGATATTTATTATGGAGACAAGATGTTAGTCCATTAAACAAACATTGTTTTATGTCATATATGTGATTTGTGCTTTTGCTTTTGAAACTAAACAAGAGCTGGTTGTACATCCTCTTAGTGTGGATTTCATAATTTTTGCCAGAGGTTCTATGATTCATCATTACTTCAGAAGCATAAGAACAGAGCTACAATGACTAAAGCAAACTCAAATATAAACTTTCACTGTTGGCAAAAGACAAGTCAACATAAACAGTAGGAATGAAAGGAAAACAATATGTCACCGCCATATATTGCACTGCCTAAACAAATTAGCTATGTTTACCTTTTCATCTCCAAAAATTGTTCTGTAGTTTAATAATAAAAAAAAAGGCAAACACAAAAATGAGGCTCTTGCACTTCAGTATACCCTGCTTTAAAATCTGGCAAAGGTTTATGGCAGTTTATGTTGCTAAAATATCTGGGGTACAACCTTTGACCATCTTGAAGAGTTTTGAACATTAAGCAATGCAGTGTCACCCAGCTGTCAAGATGACATATTCATTAACGCCTACAGTCATGGGCAAAAGTTTTGAGAATGACACATATATTATATTTTCACATGATCTGTTGCCCTCTGGTTTTTATGTGTGTTTGTCAGATGTTTTTATCACATACAGAAATACAAGTGCAATCATATTATGATTAACAAAAGCTTTTATTGACAGAATGAGTTAATGCAGCAAGTCAATATTTGCAGTATTGACCCTTCTTCTTCAGGACCTCTGCAATTCTCCCTGGCATGCTCTCAATCAACTTCTGGACCAAATCCTGACTGATAGCAGTCCATTCTTGCACAATCAATGCTTGCATTTTGACACAATTTGTTGGTTTTTGTTTGTCCACCCGTCTCTTGATGATTGACCACAAGTTCTCAATGGGATTAAGATCTGGGGAGTTTCCAGGCCATGGACCCAAAATCTCTATGTTTTGTTCCCCTGAGCCATTTAGTTATCACCTTTGCTTTATGGCAAGGTGCTCCATCATGCTGGAAAAGGCATTGTTGATCACCAAACTGCTCTTGGACGGTTGGAGAAGTTGCTCTTGGAGACATTCTGGTACCATTCTTTATTCATGGATGTGTTTTTAGGCAAGACTGTTAGAGAGCCGATTCTCATGGCTGAGAAGCAACCCCACACATGAATGGTTTCTGGATGCTTTACAGTTGGCATGAGACAAGACTGGTGGTATCGCTCACCTTGTCTTCTCCGAACAAGCTGTTTTCCAGATGTTCCAAACAATCGGACAGGGGATTCATCAGATAAAATGACATTACCCCAGTCAGCAGTCCACACCCTGTACCTTTGGCAGAATATCAGTCTGTCCCTGATGTTTTTTCTGGAGAGAAGTGGCTTCTTTGCTGCCCTCCTTGACACCAGGCCTTGCTCCATGTGTCTCCGCCTCTCAGTGCGTGTAGATGCACTCACACCTGCCTGCTGCCATTCCTGAGCACGCTCTGCACTGCTGGTAGCCCAATTCCAAAGCTGAAACACTTTTAAGAGACGGTCCTGGCGCTTGCTGGTCTTTCTTGGGCGCCCTGGAGCCTTTTTGGCAACAATGGAACCTCTCTCCTTGATGATGCGATAGATTGTTGACTGAGGTGCAATCTTTCTAGCTGCGATACTCTTCCCTGTTAGGCCAGTTTTGTGCAGTGCAATGATGACTGCACGTGTTTCTTTAGAGATAACCATGGTTAACAGAAGAGAAACAATGATGCCAAGCACCAGCCTCCTTTTAAAGTGTCCAGTGGTGTGATTCTTACTTAATCATGACAGATTGATCTCCAGTCCTGTCCTCATCAACACCCACACCTGTGTTAATGGAGCAATCACTGAAATGATGTTAGCTGGTCCTTTTAAGGCAGGCCTGCAATGAAGTTGAAATGTGTTTTGGGGGAAAAAGTTCATGTTCTAGGCAACTATTGACTTTGCAATTAATTGCTTTTAAGCTGATCACTCTTTATAACATTCTGGAGTATATGCAAATTGCCATTATAAAACCTGATGCAGTAGACTTTGTAAAAATTAACATTTGTATCATTCTCAAAACTTTTGGCCATGACTGTACATGAAGTCACAGCCCCGACATAGGCTCTAGAGAACAGCGCGTATTTGCAATGAAAGTGCTACATTTTCTCTGTCTTATTGAGCCCTACAATACTAATTTAAGGAAACTTTAATTTACATTTTTATATATAAGTTGTGATTTACTAAAATGAATATGGATTTCTTTATTCGTCAATGCAATATTATCCGTATTAGGCTATGTTCACAAGGCTTAAACCTGGACGTATTTCAGTCCGTAATTACGCGCCGGAGTGTGCAAATTACGGGCTGAATACGTCCTAGTAACTACGGTAATCCACAGTTCTCACAGAGAACTATGGATTACGTCTCCTCTCCCTGCTCGGCGAATACGCCGAGGGGGGAGATAATTGACATGTGAATTACCAGCGGCGTATACTCGCCAAATTCACAGGCAATTTGGGGCAACGTGAGAGCTATTTAACTGCCAACGTGCTTTATGTGCCTTTTTACCCCCAATGTAAAATGAAATCACAACTCAGCAACTCTTTAAGTTACACAGAAAAAAATGAAAGATGTTGTTTCCAGTTTTCAAAACATGTCTGCTTTCCTCCAAACACAACTTTAGTCTTATCAATGGTATGTGTGTGATTTTTGTCTCTCAGCATCATTGACTAAATCGGCCTATAAATAAGAGTGGTACTGTATCTAGAATAAACAACAGGAGATATACTTTTCTAAATTCATACCTTTAAGCCTATTTTACCTGTGGTTTAAGGGACCGCAAAGGCAGCCATATATTGGCATAAGTAAAAAGTAGGGACATGATGCTGAGATGTAACTTTGAAGTAACTTAGACAAGACATCTGAAATGATCGGAGACTATAGCATATTGGCAAGAAGGCTAGCTGTGTTTCCTAGCACAGCAAGAGAACCCCACCAGATCTAATGTTATGTAATACCTCTCTGACCTGAGATAACGTGTGTGGTGACAAATTTTAACATTGACCTTAATGGAAAATTTGTGCAGCGGATTTTCCTTTGGACGGTTTTTAAGAAAGACCGCCGGCGGACCGAAAAACATAGAACATGTTCATTCTTCCGTACGGAATATGAACATTTCTATGCGAAGTGGGAGGGTTTTTCTGGTGGGACGAGCCCTTAGAAAGGTGAAATGACAAAAAATAGATCAATCTAAGTATCTTTTATAAATAATCTAATAATATCGTGAAAGTGCAGGCCTTAGACTCAGAATTAAAATACGTTTTTTATTGATTAATATTTCAAGTTCTTAAAAAAGGTCTTCTTTAAAGTTGATCCATTAACAATATTTTGTAATGATTCTTTCGAGCATATACATTTTAGTCAGATATTCCTGACCAAGAATCCACGATACAATGTAAAACAATTGTTTATATGTCAAAACACAAGCTAGTCCAAAAGCACAGCATGCAATATATGACAATTGTGTCTACTGAATGTGAACACGTATGATGGCTCTGAATATCAACCTCACCATGCATGTTAACCACAGCAATGTCCAAACCTTACAAGTTGGTGGCCATATTACAAAATGAAGAATAAAAAAACAGCATGCACTACACACAAATAAAGAAAAGTAAAGATGAGGGACGTAAATGGAACAAAGCAAGTAAAAAGAAAGAGTGAAGATAAAAAGAAATGAAAGAGGGAGATATTTGCCAACCTATAGTAGGCTGAGTAGTAGTAATTGAAGAGTTTGATTCCGAACGTAACATTTTACTTCCATGATGATGAACTAGGGAAAAATGACAGAATAGCAGTCAAGTAAAATAAAGGAGGATATTTAGTAAGAAAGGATAAGTAGTAAAGTACTGCATTAAGTGAAAAGTCATACTTAAAAAGTAAACTGAAGCTCCAGGAATGTACAAAATATCAAAGAGCCAACAAATCTTGTATCAATCTGCAGACTTTACCAAACTGGTAACTGTATATTATATAGCTTAAGAAACTTATCTAAAACAAGAGGAGTTTTCAAAATATTCCAAACTTGTCACCAGGACTGGCTGAACTGATACTGGTACAATACTAGTGAACTAGTAGACAAATCTGCACCCACTAAATGGTAACTACATCCAAACAGTAATAAGTACAGAACACATTGCTTTTATTTATTATAGCTGATTTAGTAGCAGGTATTATATACAGCCCCAAAACAAAGTGTGTGCTTTGAAAATTTAATGGGCTATTTAAAAATGTCCTTCCATCAATTGGGGGCAAAAAAAGGGAACCATTTTTATGACTAGTACAAAATGCTTGTCACTGTAAATGTACTTTTGTAATGGTTGCGGGTACAAACTTTGACCATAGTAATACTATTCAGAAAGTTGCTTGTGTTTTGGGTAATATCTTTTTGTGTATAGCTCTATTCTGACAAGAGTGGCAACAGAAAATAATATAAAAGCACCTGTCAAAGTGGGTCCATATGGTCTTACCTACAACCAGCCTAATAGATCTAATAAATATAGAGGCCTGTCTACTAAGTTATCACTGCACACTATGTACATATATCCTGTATTGATCTTTATCCACTAATGACAGTTTCATACTCTGCATAATTTTACTTCAGACCAGACCAACAAATGAATACTGTTATACATAACGGATTTTAACCAAGCTTAAGATTTACTGACACAATGAAAGCATCTGACAGCCATTTCTGGCAGTGGTAATTTGTTCCTATACATGACTATGCTTACCTCTACATGGATCATTTTTCACTAGGAATTCATCCAGCGCCATCCAACCACCACCTACTCGAACCATCACTGTGCTCCTCAAAATGCGGACAAGGCGAAGTTGTTGGGAGTCACCAAACTTAGGAAAGATGCAACAAGAGCAAATAAAGTGATTGTGCTGCAAATAGTTTACTATACATACAATAATATACATAATTTACATGCATGATAATGTTGATTTCAGTTTTATTAGTCATCTTGAGTTGCTTTTACCAAATCTGGGTACAACTAAGAACACCCATGCAACACCACTCACAGCAAATTAATTAAAGCAATGGGCAAGAGTGACAGCAAGGAAGGAAGATAAGTAAGCAATGTAGCAAGTCACATTTTATCCTCTTAGTATATTCCAATATTTTTAACAACACTTACCAAATAGCATGTTATAATTATTAAACTGGACCCCTCCTTACAAGAGGTCCCATGTATTTTCAATTGGTAACATTTCTTTTTCTAATGCAATGGTGCAATAAGCATCACTGTGCAGTAATACTGTAAATGAAATATATATTGACCCTACAGCATCAGACTTTCCTGATGCACCAACCTGTTATTTGACTTTAATATTAGACCCTATGACTTTATTTTGTTATGGGCACATGCAGCAGATCAGCTTCTGATTAGCTACATTGTTCCAAAAAATGCTTGACCAGGGTTTAACAAAACCCCATACACATGGCACTGAAATTCCCTACCAGACCTGGTGGCTGTAACAGCATTCCCTGTTACAGAATCTTTTTAAAAAAAAAAATTGCTGGGGATTTAACTTCACCCATTGATATACAAAATAAATGAAATCTGTGGAAAAATCTGAACTTATATTGGCTGCACATATTTTGTGGAATTCTACAACTCCTTAACATAGATTTAACATCAAGATAGTTTAAGAGCCTACCTTGCACCATTGCTTCTGCAAGATATAAGGCTTGAAATGTAATAAACATTTTAGGGCTATAAGAAAGAAACTAGCTTTGGTCTCTTACTGTATGACAGCACACACATACAACAAAAAAGAGTGGGGCATTAACATTCACGAGATGCTTATGCAAAGAAGAGGATTATACATAACTGTGCCGCACAAGGTTGAGGATATTATTGTTGCGGTTACTGGATAATGTGGGTGCATGCATCAACAACAAACATAAGGTCATTGGGTTTTACGTCTTAGCCACTGTTCAAAGGGACTAATACTAGAGCCTAATGATAAAGCAATATCTCCCATGTTTGAGAAAGTGAGACTTTTTACAATACTGTACTGTAATCTGCAGTAGAATGGTGGACACAACGCATTAAACTACAATATAGTGTGTATAAAGGTGGAAGGCATGGATGAATATCATATATGTCTATTCTGTTACACATAGTCCTGCATTTGATACCAGGCTTGATACATGATTGATATGAAGATACCATGTTGGCCATGGGGCATGTACATATATAAAGTGGAACAATAAAAGACTGAATGAGCTTTACATATAAAGTTATTGTGGTTAACCTGGATTTTGTAGGTTACTTTTCACTATGGATAAAATAAATGAATGAGCACAACATGTTTGTTTGTTGATCATCTTATGCCATATGCACTTATCATGTATCGTGCTTGAAATGTTTACTGTCTGACAACCCTATCTTGCTATCTGACCTACCAACATCTAGGACCCAATAACTTTCTCAAATGGAGAGGTTGTAAATACAGTAATCTGCACCATATGCAGATTTCCAAGCAGAACTACCCTGAACAGTGCTATAACATGTTTCACATGTCACAGCTGTGTCACAGACTAGTAAAGACCCTTCACCAAAGTGACAATGGACAGAATGGACAATGGAGGTGCAGGTTATGGTCAAGTGACAATGATCGCAAGCTTAGATGACCATGTATATACATTAGTTTATACCTGATTTCCCAGGAAGAACTGATTGCAAAGACAAAATAGAGAGAACATAACATTAGTATATATGATTTTTTTTTTCCTTTTCTGGATATCTTAAATGAATAAGCATTTACTACAGCAATGTAATAGTTTTTTTGCCTCTTTCAAGAGGGGGGTCTTATTGTATGACTGAGGTCAATCCGTGGATATGTCATAGGTGCCCAAACAGTTTCCCCTCACCTATTGCCCCTTTTACCATTTGGGAGGGAGGGGGGCTTGGGTCCCCAGGGGATAGCCAATTTCCACCCATAACTACGTTCAATGGACAGATGACCAAACTTTTCTACACTGAAGTGTAACAGCTACTAACAATAGTTTCCAAAATTTTACCAAAATTTTGCTACAGTCACACTATTTTACTTTCTTTTAACACTCTTTTAAAAATTAAAATATCTCTCACGGCCACTAAAGACCTGACATCTCTTTTGTAATCCCCAAATTTTTTTATTGCTTCCCAACAATACATAAATCAATTGCAGCATTACTTGAAACTGAATTTTCTTTTACTTACTCTGTATTTGTTTTCCCCAATTTGTTCAACTTGGAAAACGTTTGGCACACTTGCATTTTGCCACTTGTCGTGTGACCTGAAAAAATATAAATTAAAATGCATTTACTGCATGTATACTTTTTGCAAATTAAATAAATAAAATGGTTTTTATAACCAATACATATTTTAGGGATTAAATACCTCATCTTCAATTTTGTCAGCATCAGTTATGGGTTTGTATGCATCTTTGTTGGGGTGGAGGGCTGCCACAAACTCATAATAGTCAATGTAACCATCGCCATCCCGGTCAAAAAGCACCACGCGCCATTTCCAGACGACTGGGGGGAAAATCTAAAAAACAATGGGTTGAAAAATTTTAAAAAAATATACGCAAGCCTTATTATTGTAATTACAAAACCATAGCAAAAAATATGACCATAAACAAATTAAAAACATAATGAGTTATAAAAATTTTAAAAAAGAGTCATATCTTTTCCAGAGCAAGGAATTTCATTCCTTTACAGATAGCACCGGAACATCCAAAAAATTTACTTAAAGCAAGGTTGTAATCCAATAACAAGGAAAATTAGAAGATATTACATAGAGAAGATGATGACATCAAAGTTCTGTGCACTGGAGAACTCTAACATAGTTTTTAATTCTATTCCTTTGTCACTAAATATGATTTTGTAAATGATTGTGCTTTGTGTAAAACTAACGAATAACGACAAAAATTTTTTATGATCTCTACCAATAAAAAGTTAAACTTACGACAAAAAAAATTTTTTATTTTTTTTTTATAACAAATCGGAAATTGATCCCTCTACAATCACTTTTATGTAAAGTAAAAATACTTCACGATGGACCTCTTTAAAAGGTAGAAATAGACAGGTGCAACAAAAGTCGCGATAGCCCCACCTCCGATGTGACCACAAATGGCCACACGGATGCCACCCTATTTGGGCCCATTTACGGTCCATGGAGTCGGGTTAGGCCACAACAGGGGCCACAGTTATTAACCTCCCTTTAAAGTAATTATGGGGACCAACAAAAAAACCCCCCAAAGAGGCGATACTTTGCCCAATATCTCAGCTGGTAATGGGGGTTCGCTATGTTCTTTTTTGTAAGTGAGTTCATTCCTTGTTTCAAAATTATCGTTGCCTAAAGCATAACACGAACAAAAAATTTTCTTTTTTCCTTTAAAAAGGGAAGAATCGTTTGAGTTTTTCCCAATTAGTTTAATTTTCGAAAAATTTTCGGTCATATATGGCAAACATACCTTGTACAATGCCACATTTAAATAATTTTTCATTAAAATATCAAAAAAATGTTTACTGTTGTCCTATTCATCTTAATAGGGCTTTCAAAAAAACGTAAAAACAATTCTCAAAACAACTATTAAAATAAAAAAAGGATTAAAGTAAAAAGAAAATTTGCAATAGACTGCTATCCATTGTCAAGGGGGCTTTCAAAAAGATTGTACAAGCACAATCTGCAGATATTTTTTTTTTAAAATGTATTCAATGGATTATAAGTCAAAATTCTGCAACAGATCTGCTATGAATAAACAAATTTCACATTTAAAAGTAAATCATGTATATAGTTGAAAAACCAAACCTTTTGCCCTCTGTGTGGCCAAGGAGGGTAAAAACCATGTGAAGCGTCCCGTGTCAAAGACGAGAAAAAATTTTTTTCCCTGTCTACAATAGGGCAATGAAAAAAAACATTTCCCGAAAAATTTGATCTAAAGGTTATTCCCCAAAGTAAGGCTCTCGGGGCTGTCTTGAGCTATTCGTAAATCCCCAAATAAAAACATTTTTGACTTCCATAGCCATTCAATTTTTTAAATTCCCTCGCCCCTCCTAGCCCCCTCTCTACCCCGCATTTCCGCTATCACAGGGTCATTTTTTTCAAACCAAACCTTTTTTAGACATTAAACCCAAAAACTTGTATGGTGTATGCCCCAAATTTCAAGTTTTAGACTTTGGTAAATTGTACAACTAACCTACACTATAGAAACTCTACACGACACATTCAAATTAAAAAATATTAAATTAGGAAATACGATGACATCAAAGTTCTGTGCACTTGAGAACTCTAATAAAGTTTTCAAGTCTATTCCTTTGTCACTAAATAAGATTTTGTAAATTACTGTGTTTTTTACAAGCAAGACATTTTTATTATGCAGAGCTTTTGCCATAGAAGACTTTAATAACATAGAAGTTGGTCCAATATTCCAAATGCCCTACAGGATTAGTTACTGTTTAATTCAAGCTGAACAAGAGCTGGCTTAAAAGGTACTTTAAACTTCCGTTTTTGGGAAACAGAAGGATGTCTACCTGCAAACCATGTGCGGGACCTCCATTTTTTGTAACACGGGGCTGATTAAATATTATGCAGAAAGTTCCAGCCTAGTGCCATCTAGATGCCCGATTATCAACATGACATGAAGGTTTATGTGAGTGGCTCCATTGTGAGCAAGGTTATCATGACTTTTTATCCATTCTATTTACATTGCCAGAACCTCAACTGAGGCAAAAATGCGAGGTGTTTAGAGCTTTTAAAATATTGAACATGTCTGAAATATTATCTACTCGTAATCCATTCATTAACCTATGAATATTGTGGAAAATACATTTGTATCAAAAATGTTTTTGGGGATGTTTGGGAACCTTTAGGGTAAATTGTCTTTTTTTTCCTCTTTGGTTCTTCTTCCAGATTAAGATATATTTGAGAGGATTGAGAATATCTACTACATCTCTGTTGGTCTATTATGATCTTTGGTTGATGATTTTGGACATTTTAATGCATTTTGGGTTTTTAATAACGAAAGTTATTTTTGAACCCCATACTGGATAGTATTTTTCCAAACCATTAAGAGTAGTTTTTATATTAAAGTTTTTTTGGGTTTTACTTGAAAAAAATCCTTCTAAATTCTTCCCCGTTTATTTTTCCCACCCTGATCTTTATCAATTTTCAAAAAAGCCCCATCACACGAGATTTTTTATGGTTCATCCATCGCATATATTTCTTTCTCCAAATGTCAAAATCAAAGTTGGCAAATTCTCGTAGCTGAAATGAGAAAGCCTATATTTAGTGTACACAATCAGTGACAAAGAGAAGCAAATAAATCATATAAAGTGGACCATAATAGCTTGGCAGACTAGCTCTGTAGCTGTCTTCTTTCTTGAAGTAATATTTATTAACCCCTTACTGCCACAGCCATCTTTAACCTCCCTGATCGTGCCCCATTTTTTAAATCAGATAGTTTTCAAATCCGTGTTTTGGAAGGCAGGGTGAAGAATACTCCAATCCCAGTTGGTTTTTTTATTTTTTTTAGGTATACCCCTACAGTTTTAAAAGTGGCAACTTAATTTTTAACTCCTCGTCGAACAATTAGGTGATACCATTTTAAAATTTTTTTCTTTATTTTGAAGCGCTTTAAAAAAAAAAGTTTATTTTTTTGTAAAAAAAAATTTTTTATTAAAATTCACTATCTTTAAAATCTTTTAACCTTTTTTTTTTTTCATATAAAGAGCTGTATAAGGGCTTGTTTTTATGAGATCAACTGGTTTTTTTTTTTTCTTGGTACCAACTTGGTGTTTATATGTTTTTATTCCATTTTTAAAAAAAAAGCAATTTTTGATTACTTCTTTTTTTCTTTTTTTTTGGGGTTAACGTGCGGGTTTAAGTAAAAATTACGATTATAAGGGGAGGTTTTTTCACATCGGCGATACCAAAAAATACGAAATTTATTTTTTTTTTATTTTTTGGGTTGATTGGGTTTGTAAAGGGCAAAAAGGACGTGTACATGTTTTTTTTTTTTCTTTTTTTTTTTTTTACTTGTTTTTTTCTTTTCTGTAGTGTTTTTTACTTTTTTTTTTGAATCTTCCTATAGAGAACTTGATCAATGATCTTCAGATCACGATACAAAGGAGCAGACATACAGAACTTGGGGTTAAAGTAAGCTCTAGGGCCCAAATGTCATCACTTTTCCGGGCATGGTGACGTCACAGACAGCCCAGAAGTTTTTGTGAAGCTTCCGGGCTGTCAGCTGGGCAGCCGGCAGCGGCAATTGGTCCGGGCTGCCTTCGGGAAGAAGAAAGGTCCCCCTTTTGTCTTCCCTTAGCTGCTGCAATCAAAATGGCATCAAGGGGTTAATCACCCGTGGCTGGAGCTCACTCACCAGTGATGCAGCATGGGGCCAGCTGAATATAAGCTGGGCCCATGTCGCGACTGGGGTTGAGAGTTGAGATTCCAGCGTACTGGGCGTCCATTTTCAGGAGTCATTTTTGCTGGGGAAATAAAGGTACGTCCAATGTCGGGAAGGGGTTAAATTGAATTAATTCATATATACCCTACATATTTCATACCACTCTATAGAGACTTATCATTGCTTTCATTAGTCCTTGGAGCAGGGGGGGGCTCACAATCTAAACCTGTTCTACTTCAGGTCATAGATTAGGCATTTTTTAGCTTCAAAACGACAAAACAGGCTCAGGTAGACCACTTTTAACTTGCTCTGCCTGTTCCAGGAGTAATGCACCCAGTTTTGCCATCCTCCCGTCATAAATTTGTAGAACCATACGGTTGTGGTGTGACACGCCTCCAGAATGCCCCCATATCTTAGGCGCATAAAAAACTGCCGTGGGCGCCCAATAATGCGCCTGATTATAAATCTAGAGAACAGGGTTACACCAGTTTTTGGTCTGAAAGTACACCAGACTACTGGCGCAGCCCTGTACTTACATGTCGCCCTTAATGTATACGTCAGATGTGAAAAAAACAAGATGTTAACACAACCTAATCGCACATACATGCACACCTTATTTTGAGTATATTATTTGTCCCTTTTCAGTATGTCTACTATAATCAAAGGGACACTTCCATCAGAGGAGTATTTTTGTTAAAACCAATACTCCTGTAAAACTAATTTTTAAGAATGGTTGGCCGTATTTTTTTAAAAATTTATTTCAGCAATCCTATACAATTAAAAATTACATATAAGATATTGTCCTTCTCTAGCTGAGCAATAAAACTCCTGCATTGCAAAGCAGACTAATCTCACTTAACAGTTGTTGCTTATCTTTATATAGTCTCATAACAAATAGCAGGTAATGACCTAACGATCATTCTATTGGTCTCTGGAAAGGGATATATAATATTAGACTGGACCACGGGGATATACATAGCAATACATAAAAGGATAATAGGATAATCTTTTTATGCACTAGGTAGGGAGTTTCTTTACACTTATCAGGTAATTGCTGATAAAAATTACACCTCTCAGGCTGGAGCCAGCCAGAAAGAAGGCTCATCAAGCAATCCTCTCACTGCTGTGCAAGCCGAGCTCACAGAGGGGAAGTCAGAGACAGTAATGCAAATAGGGGAACTTTGAGAAATTGAATTTAAAAAAAGTCACATATTGTTAATATTTGAAAAGAAAAATTTTGATGATAATGTCTCTTTAAATAAATGTGAATTACTTTAGAATTTAAGGCTGTATAATAAGATATTTATGGATTTGGATTTCAATGATGTAGGATTTTGTTGTCCTTTAAAACTTTTCTCCATGACTTTATAAAGTCACTATTATTCGTATACATATAACATTTGGGTGTTCGATGTTTTATTGAAATAAGAATAACTAAAGTATTTAAAGTAAAGAGAGTTAAAATATATTAGTATACAGTACCTCTTCCAGCCTATCCAAAGCATCATTCAAGTTCCTTCTCCTTTCTAACGCCAAAAGCCACACCTGTTGCCATTTACTGACCAGCAAGTTGACTCTTGGGTTTTTAGTTTCTATAGTTGCATGTGCACCAGATGGATACAAAGTTAGATTGGTGAACGTTACCTG